>CM051274.1:47379965-47414965 GCA_027921565.1 Artemia sinica | reverse complement strand
AACGGAAAAAACCATATATCAGTAAGTTCCTGGGCCAGGGGGGGGGGGCTCTAATAAACCAAAACAAAGTTTAGGTTAGGGTAACAGGTCCACCAAGAATATAGCTTGCAAATGAGTCAAATGTATTACGATTAAATTGAAAATTATATCTGAAAGTCCTTGGGCCAGTGCCACCCTAATGCACAAATAAATAACCTAAAAAAGAATATTGGATTGCCTGAACAAAGGAAAGGATTTGAATTTTTTTTTTTTTTTTTTTTTTTTTTTTTTTTTTTTTTTTTTTTTTTTTTTTTTTTTTTTTTTTTTATTTTTTTTACGGCTAGAAACTTAGAACCTTTTTTTACGGCTAGAACCAAAGGAACCTTTGTTTGCAAAATATGTTTTGTTTGGGGGTACGGACCCACCAAAAATTGGGATGAGAATGGGTCAGCAACTTTTTGTTTGATCGATTTCAAACTTGTATTGTTAAGTCCTTGTACCAGGAGAGGGGGCAAGGAAAAAAGAAACAAATGTTTTTTTCGCTCCCCCGAAAAAGGACTAGAAGATTTTTTCTCTGACAGGCTTGAAACTTACATCCCTTAGTTCCTTTCCTAAGGAGAAACTAATTTACAAAAAACGTTGTGAAAAATATAGTTTGCTTTTTCGTCTTTTTTTTGGTGGGGGGGGGGGGGGGGCTTTTATAGTAAAGAGTAAAGAGGATCTTTTATAGTAAAGATCGATGTGGGTATAATGTATTATTTTTTGTTGTTGGTGTTGATTAGACCAAGGCACTTCGTATCGAAGGAGCTGTCGTAGGAACTTCGAAAAGGGCCTCATTCGATTGAAAATAGAAAGGGCTGATGCCCTTTTAAATAGTCGAAAGTGATTGGAGGGAAACTAGTCCCTTTAAAACGTCCCTTCTGCTGATTTTTGTTTAATTTAGATCTCTGTTTTTCTTTGAGAAACTTATTTCGTGAAAAAAGTTTAATAAATTAATTACCCTTAAAAGCTAGAACAAAGAGGAGAAAAGCCTACTGGAATTTAACTTTATATTAATTTATCTTATTATATATTTATATTATTATTTATTTATTATTATAAATTATTATTAATTTATCTTAATTATATTAAGACATCTTTTCAAGATGTCTTAAAGTTTAATAAGTCTCCTGGCCTTGAGGTTTCTATTTATAGAAAGCCTACGCAAAACGATAGGTATTTGCATTTTTCCTCCAAACAAGAACGTTGCTCCTGATTATCCTTATGTAAGGTTTTGGCTTTCATCCTGGAAGTGATTAATATAAATGGCTTTATTAATGTTTTGCAGTTTATTAGGGGTTTTAAACAAAAAGTTTGGAAAATAAGTTCGTAGCCTACCACTTCCTAGCTGTGTGCGTCAGTGGGTGTGGTTGATAAAATATATAAAAGATATTTTCAAGATCCCTCCAAATTAGAAAAAGAGGAGCTATTTTTTAAAAAGAAAAACTTGATTTTTCTTTTTAAAAACTTTATTTTTCTATTAAAATAGAAAAACTTGTCCGTCAGTGAATTTCGCCAATCGAATTTTTAAAGACTATGTCCCTCCAGAAATTGCAGAAAATACTGAATTATGTCATAAACTATTTCAGAAAATAAGGAATAATTCAGAAAATATATTTTCAGAAAAAATATTTTTATTTCAATATTTATATTAGAAAAATATTTATATTATTTTCTGAAATATAATTTTCAGAAAATATTGCAGAAAACTATTTAAGAAAATAAGGACTCCAGTTTGCCCCCCCCCACCCCCAGACCTCAGTTAAGCTGAAATTTAATTTCTTCAAAAATCTTGTCAAAACTAAGATAAGCCTGCAAAATTCAAGCATCCACAGAAACGGGTTAGTTTCCTTTAGGATATCTTCGCCTTTGTGGTACAATATAGCTCATTCTCGCTTGGTTTGAGAAAATTGCCTCCATCTTTGCCTTCCCTCCCCCCCAGGATTTTGACAAAATCACGCCACTGGGAGGGCTAAGATAAGGTTATTGAAACACTAAAATCTTTACGAAAATCTTGATAGGTTGCCAAAACAAAACTGTGTCAAGCATGGGCAGTTTGCGTCGAAGTGTGCGTCATGGTGGTACATGGCGTTCTGATTTGCGCCATGGTGGGTGTCAAAGTGTGCGTCGTGGTGGTACATGGTGTTCTGATGTGCGTCGAAGTGTGCGTCATGGTGGTACATGGTGTTCTGATGTGCGTCATGGGGTGCGTCAAAGTGTGCGTCATGGTGGTACATGGTGTTCTGATGTGCGTCATGGTGTGCGTCGAAGTGTGCGTCATTGTGGTACATGGTGTTCTGATGTGCATCATGGTGTGCGTCGAAGTGTGCGTCATTGTGGTACATGGTGTTCTGATGTGTGTTATGGTGTGCGTCGAAGTGTGCATCATAATGGTACATGGCGTTCTGATGTGCGCCATGGTGGGTGTCAAAGTGTGCGTCGTGGTGGTACATGGTGTTCTGATGTGCGTCGAAGTGTGCGTCATTGTGGTACATGGTGTTCTGATGTGTGTTATGGTGTGCGTCGAAGTGTGCATCATAATGGTACATGGCGTTCTGATGTGCGTCATGGTGGTACATGGTGTTCTGATGTGCGTTATGGTGTGCGTCAAAGTGTACGTCATGGTGGTACATGGTGTTCTGATGTTCGTCGAAGTGCGCGTCATCGTGATATATGGTGTTCTGATGTGCGTCATGGTGTGCGTCGAAGTTTGCATTATATTAGAAAAATATTTATATTACTTTCTGAAATACAATTTCCAGAAAATATTTCAGAAAACTATTTCAGAAAATAAGGAATAAAAATAAGGACCCCAGTTTGCCTGAAAGACCTCATTTAACCTGAAATTTAGTTTCTTCGAAAATCCTGTCAAAACTAAGATAAGCCTGCATAATTCAAGCTAAGCCTGCATAATTCAGATAAGCCTGCATAATTCAAGCATCCAGTGAAACGGATTAGTTTTCTTTAGGATATTCTCGCCTTTGTCGTACAATATAGCTCATTTTCGCTTGAGTTGGGAAAATTGCCTCCAACTTTGCCCCCCCCCCCAGGATTTTGACAAAATTATGCCACTGGGAGGGCTAAGATAAGGTTATTGAAACACTAAAATCTGTATGAGGATCTTGATAGGTTGCCAACGCAAAAACTGTGTCAAGCATGGGCCGTTTAACGCTCCAGCGTGTTTGCATTACTATTTGTAATTCAGAATTGTAAAAGGGATACAGAGGTATCGTCAACGTCAAGCACTCTCTAAAAAGACGATGTCATGTACTTTGACTAAAGGCCCATTCACAATGAGATTTATTAAAATCAGGAGTGAACTGGCTCTAATTTGAGCCGACCAGATTTTTCTATCAAAATTTTTTAGCCAATCAGGAGATTCCATGAAAAGTTGATTAGCTCAAGTGAGATCTAGATATTTCTCGGTTATAGTAAAATGTCATTGTGAATGGGCCGTAAGTCGCTTAAACTAGTTGTAAAAAGGGAGGAAGGGGCAATGTTGATAGCTT
This sequence comes from Artemia sinica, assembly GCA_027921565.1. NCBI lineage: Eukaryota > Metazoa > Arthropoda > Branchiopoda > Anostraca > Artemiidae > Artemia > Artemia sinica. Next base: position 47,411,438 of record CM051274.1, on the reverse strand, counting down.
CATCAAGTGGATATATATATATATATATATATATATACATATATATATATATATATATATATATATATATATATATATATTATATATATATATATATATATATATATATATATATATATATCTATATATATATATATATATATATATATATTATATATATATATATATATATATATATATATATATATATATATATATATATATATACCAGACAATGACTAAAACAGCCGAAAACCGTATCCAGTATTCATAGAATAATCAAAGTTCAAATATTGGCTATTAACGAACGAATCGGAACCCGAAATAATATAAAATCCTGCATTAGAGAATATTTATTTAGTAATTATTGACTAAATTTGTGTTCCGCCACTTCTCTTAACCAACAGTCAGATAAAATTTAGAAGAATTATACTTAGTTGATATTGCTTAATTCAAAATACATCCTATAAAATTGTTTTTTGGTCATTAACAAAATAGAATGTTTTTATTTTTTAAGGCATTAAGATAGATTGTAATTATTTTAAATAGTTATAATATTAATGTAACTATAAAATAGTGTAATGTTATGTAAAGCTCTGTAAATATGCTATGCAATATATATTATGTAATAAAAAATATATAATGCTACGCAATAGATTAAGAAAAGAAGAAAGAAAACTTCCACCGCTTCTACCCTACCCTTCACCTTTCTCACTTGAATAGTTTAGCTGTTGATTGGATTAGGCATACACGCACACACTCTTGAATTACATAGTTAAAGACGTGCTTTCTATATTTACTTTTTCTTTTTCTCTATATTCATTTATTTTGGCTTTAAAAACAAATGCAGTAGCTTAGTTTGTTTAAGACTATTCTTTCATGTGTTTTTATTTTCTTGTAAAAAAAACAGTCTATTTCAAGTTTTGTCCATGATTCTATATAGGCCTATACAATAAATATTTCTTCTTCTTTAGGTTCGAAAGAGGAACATCATGATCCACCAGTGTTGACGCGCCGTTTTTTGTTGTTTTTGTTTTTGCAAATGAGGAATAGGATTAATCTGTGTAAATAGCATAGTTCAGCTTCTTGTCTTATTATTAGTTATATATGTACATTTGCGTATAATAGACACATTCCACTCATTTTCGCTTTTTTCCCCTGTTTGGGATATTTCTTTAATGTCATATCGCCTGCTTTGCGTTTCCTTTTATTGTCTTTAGGTCTTTGTATGGGATTGAAGAGCTTAGTATCGGTGCGAAATGTATCTACAAAATTCATTAAACATGGAGGAGGAAATATGCCCAAAGAGCGTGGGGAATTTGTAAACCCCTAAAACAGACGAGTTCTAAAAAACAGAAATTGTTTTGGAAATCTTGATATTTCCGCGGGGAGAGGGGCATAGCCCTGAAACCCATCAGTACCAGTTAAAGATTGTATTATTACCTCAAAGGCCCATATTTTTAATTAATTTTTTTAATTATTTTTTTTAATTAAAAGTGTGCACATGCCTTATTTTTAGTCAAATTTTCCTGGCAGTGCAGAAGGGTGTACGTGGGACGGAGGCCTCGGGGCCCATCCATCATCCCCCATGACATCCTAAATTTTGTCGATTTTATGGGAGCTTTTGTTCAAATTATCCAAACTTTTATTATTGCTGCTTCCCTCATTTTCTGTTGTTGCACTGTGGATTGATGCTCCGCTTGGCAATGCGGGGCCTAGGGTTCGATCACCGCCGCAGCAATGTTGGGCGACAACCTTGCTACTTATCCCTTTAAAAAAGACCCAACAACTTAAACGTCGATTTGACCCCCTGGCAATGGCTCTGGAGGATCCCCCCTCCTCCCTGAAAAAAATCATCCGTACGTGCAATGCAGCAGATTTTAGGGGCGATATTGGAATATGATTAGCGATTTTCTTGTTTTTTTTAAAATAATCGTTTTGAAGACTAAACATTGTATTTGAAGTTTCCCCATTTCTGAGATAATTACGAAACACGGTTTCTAAAAGAGTAACGTAGGTCAGGAGAATCGAAGTTTGATTGAGCATACATTGCCCTGTTGATTCTCCCTTTAAGAATAGATCAGCGAATGGTATTGGTAGCCATTTCAGAAATACATAAATATCCGACGTGATTAGAAATACTTTCTGAGTTTTCTGATATACTCTTCAATAACATTCATCTTGACGTTTTCAAGTATGCATTTTGACCATAGGCCAGAGAATAGCTCCAGGTCTCCGGTGTATGACGTCATACTAATGTCACGGACCCGGAGTTTTCAGGCATCTCAAAATCCAATATTTCTCGAATTTCTGGGTACTTCTTATTAAGATTAAGGACTAAAATTCGACTCTTTATTGTCTTTCACCCCCCTTCCCTACCCCCCCCCCACAAAAAAAAAAAAATTATTGAGCTACCCACTGAATAAAAGAGAATTCTTGTGATTGTTCTTGATTAAAAGGTCAGCTAAAAGAAAAGATTTTAATATAATCAGGCGTGTCAATGGGGGGATGGGCATCCCCCCTCATCCATATTATGAAAAATATCTTCTTGTTTTTAAATAAGCTCCCATTATTTGTACGCGACGTGTAGGTATGATTGTGGATCTTGTTGGAGTATATCCAGATTTTTTCTACTGTGCTCTTCAATTCCGTTCAAGGTACAAATTGACCTTTTTGTATTCACATTTTTTTTTCAGCATTTACAGGATTATGTGTTATTACCGTGGTGTTTTCTTGTTTGTACTTAAGTGTTCTTTTTTCGTTTTTTGGAGTTCATTTAGTTCACTTGTTTTTTTTTTTTTTTTTTTTTTTTTTTTTTCTCATCTTTGAATTGAATGTGCAGATTTTTTGAAATATAATTTGAAACTGGCACCACGTGGAGGGCTCATTATTCGAGTGAAAAATGGTTTAGAAAAACCATTGGTGTGGGAGGTTATACTTAAGTTAAAATTCCTACTTTCAATTTTTTTTTTTTTTTTTTTTTTATTTAAGACAGTCCTAGCTCAGTGACAAATTTTTGTGTGTTTAGAATCAAGGGTACCCACAGTGTAGGGTGGAAAGAACCTCTCCCCACCCAGGGTAGGGTAGGAAACAACGAACTTTGTCCCTTTAGTTTGATTTCCCTCGCATTTTTCTTTTTTAAATCATGCATTATCTGTGTCCGGAGAATATTATTAATTGCTAGTGCATTGATGATTTGAACGTTACTGTTAATGCTATTGGTTCTTTAGCAATATATACTTGTCCTAACTACAGACGTGTTAAATTTAAATACATTTTTAGCATGGCGAGGTTACTTATATAGCAAAGTGGTACATTTGTATATAGTAAACGTAGCAAATGGTAACGGTGTCCTTGATGAATAATAATACCCTGGGTGTGTAACACAGTATAAAAATATAGCAGTAAGTTTACCGCAGATAATTTCTGGCTCTTCGTTCTCGGTGCGAACAAATAGCTCCTCCCACTTATTCTTGCATTAGCGCGTACAAACAGCTCCTCTCATTTGATCTGCCATCAGCGGTCCGATTACCCTGGAACACGTATTTTGGCAGAAACTTTCTCAAAATGCCTTTGAAACCAACTTGAGACTTCGAAACCTATTTTTAATTCCTAAAAACATCTAATAATAACATTGCACTACTAATTACCGATTTTCATATATATATTGGAATAAATTAATTTAAAATTAGTTTCTTTAAAATATAGTGTTCCAACGTTGAAGCCAAGTTTCGCGTTCAAGAGAAATCTGACTTGTCTACCCGTGAAAAGATCTAATGTCGCTTATGTTTCTACGTTCTCTGGAGAACTCGCACCTCGTTCCGGGTTTTTATAATGGGTGAGATAGGGAAAGATCATACTGCCTATAATCTATATACTGTGGTGTTTAATAACACCTGGGTTGGATAGTAATTTCCAGATATGTACGTGCCAACAAAAAACCTTAATATACCTGTAGCGTATAATGCGGTATCTAGACTTGGTGTGAATAACAACAAATGCAAACCTAGTCGTGGATTGACCGTAATGATAGCTAGGAGGAGAACAATGTCCCATTACTGTGTACCCAATAGTTATGTACAGTTATGTAATAATTATGTACAGAGTAAAGGATCACTCCCCTGACAAACTTTCTTTTTTAATCTTCAAGAAAATAGTTCATTTGTATGAACGAAACATTCAGAGGGTTTCTGGATACGATGCTTGAAATGATTCCTGAAAGTTTTGTTCGCCTAGCTCTGCTCCTTTCTTTTAATTATCGAAAAAAGTTGGTTCAGACAAGTACGTAGTACGTTTACGTTGTTTAAAAAGTACGTTATACGGAGTACATTGTTTAAAAAGTACGTAGAAAGCAGTGCGACCTATAACCACTATTTGTAATGCTTTGGCGTTGCAAGCCTTAGCTGGCACTCGAACCTCTGGCGACATTTTAACTCCTGGGAGATCTGTCTGCAGGTGTTGGCTGGTCGACAACCACATTCGAATTCATTTTTCTGTGTATTTCCCTTAAACCACCAACTGCTTCAAGATAGGGCTTGATTGCCAGGTTCCTTTTTACTGTTCGTTCGTTTTCTCCACGCCCTGTGATAGCGCAGTGGATAGAAGCTCTGCTTAGTAATAGGGTCTGCTTAGGGTCTAGGGATCGATCGCCCCTGCAGCAAGGTCGGGATACAGGCCTACCCCTGCAAAAAGAACTCAGAAACCGAAAGGTCGGTTTAAACGGCATTTCTAAAAGGTAGTGGACTGATATCCCATGACCTCCCCCCCCCCCCCACACACACATACCAAAATAAATGAGTTCGTGTCTGACAGAGACGTCCTTACCTTAGACCTTCCAGAGCCAGGAATGCTGCATAGAGCGTTGAGAAAACCTCGCCAGACATCTTGGTGCTGAGCTGCAGCCGTGACGTTCTCCCGCTGTGGTTGAAGAGATAGCTCCGCCCTTCTCAGATCCCAGTCATATTGCCGTCGTAATGTATGTCTTGGTTGACCTCTTTGGTGCCTCCTCTCTGGGGACCATTCATATTGCTGTATTACCAGTTGATTTTTTGGCAGACGAAGGACGTGATCAATACAAGTTCATCTACTACATTTCGTAAGGTCAGTAATTCCTCTGAGTGAAGGGAGGCTTCGGGGTAAAATCCCACCCAGGGTCTTATCCAGGATTTTTTTTTCCAGGAGGGGATGGGAACGAAAGGATTTTTTTTCCGTGGGGGGGGGGGGGGCAACTTAAAAACATACAAAAACATTTTTATATTCATTTTTGTTGCGTTTACGATTCGGACAAACATTTCACTGGGGGTTCGGACCCTCTAACCCTCTCCCCTGGATACAGCCTTGGTCCCACCTTTTCCCCCCTTAAATCCTTAAAGGACCTATCACTGAATGTTTGGGTCTAAAAGCACATTTTGAGGTGAGGCATCATGTAAAAAAAAAAAATAATGTTTAAAGATGTTTTATAGTTTATGCAGAGCCCAAATATTAGCATCATACGGGTTGTCATTCAGATTATTGACGCCTCGGAGGTGTTCAAATTTCAAAATTTTGAGCGTTTTCATGGTCGATTTTCGAAGTTTCTATCATAAGTAGTGAAATACAAAATCATACTTTTATTTACACCTAAGAGAGGCATCTCTTAAAGCCCCTTCATGATCTTTTTTGAAGGTTTTACCCTCGGATATGAAACGAATTTGGAAACTAGCATGTTTTATTGATCTAAGAATCAAGGAGCATTATACCGTTTTATTGAGAAATGCGAAAGCGAGCTTTTTGGCTCCTAACAGAGCGCCTCTTGATGGGTTTTTTTAAGCTAGGATCCCGCAGATTGAAATAAAATAATAAACTGACATATTTGTCAGTTTAGGAGCAGCATATAGTTTCCTCGCAAAATATAAAATCAAACTTAGTTTTTACTACTAATGGACGGTATGACAAAACGGAATAAAAGTTCTTAGTTGGGGCTGATTTGTTCTGTGAGTGTTGGCTCGAGTTTCTAGTCTTGAACCCTCAGGGTCTTTGTCCCTGGGGTTTGCTACCCTTGTTAATCCTGCTTTTTGAAGTTGAGAGAGTATAATTTGCGTGCTTACCGATTTGAACCAATCCATGAAAGGCGAAGCTAAATGCATAGTCTAGGGTCTAATGGGAGCTGAATTTGGCTATGGGGATCGGATTCCTGACGCCGTTTGATGAAAAGTTTTTATTTGGGCCAAAATATGCCGAATATAAGGATCGCCGTTTACAGTTTTAGAAGAAGTGTATGTTAATTACGTTTTGCGTTGTATGTTAATTAACTTTTACGTTAATTACGTTAACTTTGTCACACAGTTGTGACTTGGAATTTGGCATCTTCATTTCTCTTCTGTGTTGGATCAAAGTCTTAAAATGTGTTTCTTCATTCGAAAACTCCAAATAAATGAAACTTTCAGTTTACGTGTTAGCAAAACGTACTGTTAGTTTTTTGATTGCAAAGGTTGTATTCGAAAGGGTCTATCGCTAATTAAAATGTTGATTGGAAGTCCTCAGAATCCCGCGTTCAAGCAACAAATGAATAGAGTTAATTTTTGCTTGATAAAGATTTTTTCAGAACTCTATTATCATTAGTGCTAAATAATTATTTTCGTTCCAAGACAACAGATAACCCAAATTATCCGTTATTTGAAGTATTGTAAGTGCAGGACGGACTAAAATGATAGCCTCTGTTAAGTATTATAAGCATGTTAGGAGAAAACTTATTATTAACTGCTATTTTAGGTTGAATGCAAGATTAATCAATTAATGATCATTAATGCTGGGGCCAATCCACAAAAAAATATGGGGGATTTATTTTTCAGAGTGAAAGGGGAGGGGGGGGTCAATCTTATTCAATTTTTCAATGTAGGGTGGGCAGGGCTAATTCTTTCGGTCCAAGACAACAGATAAGCAAAATTATCCGTTATTTGAAGTACTGTGAGTGCAGGACGGACTAAAATGATAGCCTCTGTTATGTATTAAATAAAAAAAAACAATTTTTTTAACTGAAAGTAAGGAGCGACATTAAAACTTAAAACGAACAGAAATTATTCCGTATATGAAAGGGGCTGTCCCCTCCTCAACGCCTCGCTCTTTACGCTAAAGTTTTTTATTGTTTAAAAAAAATAGAGTTGTGAGAAAGTCAAATTATTATTACGAACGTTTTTTTTTTAGTAATAAATATACGTAACTTACGAATTAACTTACGTAACGAACTTCTATATCATATATTTTTAATACGTGTATTAGGGGGTTCGCCCCTAGTCAATACCTTGCTCTTTAAGCGAAAGTTCAAATTTTGTTCCAATTCTTTAAAAATGACCGCTTAATCACAAAGGCCGTTAATTAGAATAAATAGCTCTTATGAAAGTACTAAAAAATCTTTGGCTTAAAGAGTGAGGTATTGACTAGGGGGTGAACCCAATCATATATGTAATATTTTCTGTTCGTTTAAAGTTTTGATGTTGCTGCTGTTGCAGTTGAAAAACTTGTTTTTTTATATTTAATTTCTGATCTTTTTTTAAATAATGCTGGGAAGTCCGGCCTTCCCCCATGAAAACTTTCTTCATGGAAAGATCCTCCTACATAACCCCGACCCCAGGCACGTACGCAGGAATTTGTTTCGGGGGGGCCAATTTGTTTCGGGGGGGCCAAATCCTTCAAACCCATTATTCTGTGAGAAAAATCAGAAAATTATGCGAAAATGAAAAAAATCGTGAGATTTCGGGGGGGCCCGGGCCCGGAGGCCCCCCTGCGTACGTCCCTGCCAGACCCCCCCCCCCACTACCAGTAAAAATCTCCCCTGAAAACGTCTGTACTGTATACTTCCCAATAACCAATACTATATGTTAACATTGGGTAAAGTTCATAACTTTCAGCCCTCCTCCCGGGAACTTCGGGGGATTAAGTCATCCTCAAAGACATACTTATATTATTTTCGAACATGCTGAACAAAATGGCTATCTAAAAATTTTGATCAGGTGACTTTGGGAAAACAAGGAGCGTGGGAGGGGGCCTAGTTGCCCTCCATTTTTTGGGCACTTAAAAAGGGCACTAGAACTTTTAATTTCAATTCCAATGAGCCCTCCCACGATATTCTAGGACCACTGGGTTGATACGATCACCCCTGGGGAAAAAAAATAAATAAAAATAAACACGCACCCGTGATCTTTCTTCTGGCAAAAAATGCAAAATTCCACATTTTTGTAGATAGGAGCTTGAAACCTCTACAGAAGGGTTCTCTGATACACGGAATATGATGGTGTGATTTTCATTCAGGTTCTATAACTTTTAGGGGGGTCTTTCCCCCTTTTTTCGAAAATCAGCCAAATTTTCTCAGGCGCGTAACTTTTGATAAGTAGGATCAAACTTGATGAAACTTATATATTTGAAATCAGCATTAAAATCCGATTCTTTTGGTGTATCTATTTGTATCAAAATACCGTTTCTAGAGTTTCGGGTACCATTGAGCCGGGTCCCAATAACCAATACTATATGTTAACATTGGGTAAAGTTCATAACTTTCAGCCCTCCTCCTGGGGGTTTCGAGGGATTAAGTCATCCTAAGAGACATAGTTATAATATTTTCGACCATGCTGAACAAAATGGCTATCTCAAAATTTTGATCAGATGACTTTGGGAAAAAAATGAGCGTGGGAGGGGGCCTAGTTGCCCTCTATTTTTTGTCACTTAAAAAGGGCACTAGAACTTTTGATTTTCGTTCCAATGAGCCCTCCCACGATATTCTAGGACCACTGGGTCGATACGATCACCCCTGGGAAAAAGAAAAAAAAAAACAAATAAACACGCATCCGTGATCTTTCTTCTGGCAAAAAATGGAAAATTCCACATTTTTGTAGATAGGAGTTTGAAACCTCTACAGTAGGGTTCTCTGATACGCTGAATATGATGGTGTGATTTTCATTAAGGTTCTATAACTTTTAGTGGGTCTTTCCCCCTTTTTTCGAAAATAAGCCAAATTTTCTCAGGCGCATAACTTTTGATAGGTAAAATTAAACTTGATGAAACATATATATTTGAAATCAGAATTCAAATCTGATTCTTTTGATGTATCTATTGGTATCAAAATGTCGTTTTTAGAGTTTCGGTTACCATTGAGCCGGGTCGCTTACCACGAACTATTTGATTATAAGCATGTTAGGAGCAAACATATTATTAACTGCTATTTTAGGTTGAATGTAAGAACGATCAATTAATGATCATTAATGCTGGGGCCAATCCACAAAAAATATGGGGGATTTATTTTTCAGAGTAAAAGGGGAGGGGTCAATTTTCTTCGATTTTGCAATGTAGGGTGGGCGGCGCTAATGCCCCCCCCCCCTCCCAGCTGGTACCATTGATTATTAATGATAACTGATTTGTAGAACACATAATTTGCCGTCCTCTGTCGTAACTTGGGTTTGCTGAATAAGTAACCTAGTCGCATAAAAACGCAATTTTAATTTTATAAATTAATTTTATTTTATTGATTTTATCAGAGAATCACTTTCTGGTCAACTTTTTTTAATGAAAGTAGAAGAGCCAGATATATAAAATATTTGAGGAATCAGCTTAAGCATCAAATACTAAAACTCTCTTAAAGTTTCATTCGCGTATTCTAATATATTGCAGTGGCGTCAATTCACGAAAATTTAAGGGGAAATGTATTTTTCAATATATAGGGAGGGGAGGGGTTGAATTTGTCCCTTTTTTCAACTCTATGAAAATACAAAAAAAACGAATTTTCAATAAAAAAAACCTAAACAGTGTTTTTCAAAAACTAGGAGGGGGCACAGGTCCCCTCCCACTGACACCACTGATACGTAGTCATGTCAAATAGCCTTCACATCTTCACGTCCACTGACTACTACATATTAAAAATTAGTAGTTGCCTTTCTACATTTTATGTATATTTCTAAATTTTTTTATTTGTAATAGTAGTTGAAAGACAAATATAGTGCGAGCAGCATACAGATGGCGGATTATGGAACTTTTGATGTCAAAGGAGTCGTTGCCTTTCTTTGCTGTACATGTGTGGGAGCATAGGATGGAAAAATGCTACGAAGAAATAATAAAAATAACCCTTTTACTGGCGTGTTTTGGGGGCTTTTGACCTTACAAATTGTTTTTATTTTGTCAATGTTCCAGGGTTACTCCTCCTTCTCTATCTCTGCGTCTCTACTTCTCCCTCCCTCGCCTTCTCTTTCTCTGTCAATCACTCACTTAGTCCCTACATTTAAAATATTATAGGAAGTGGCTGTTTACCCGACATTCTCTTTTGATATTTTTCTTATTTTTCAGTACGGTGTTACGCACAATCACAGTTTATATAATATGCCAGTAAGTTTGCCGCAGATGATTTCTGGCTCTTCATTCTCGGTGCGAACAAAAAGCTCCTCCCACTTATTTCTGCACTTATTGTCCACTTATTGGTTGAGCCGGCCAAGTGGTTTTGTCATTACTTGTTCCGTAGGTGATTATTCGTTGTCTACCCGTGAAACGATCTAATGCCGCTTATATTTATATCTGCAAAAACGTTCTCTGGAGCACTCGCACCTCGGTCCGGGTTTTTATAATGGGTGAGATAGGGAAAGATCATATTGGATAATTATATAAACTGTGTGCACAATCTAACGCCTGCTGTTATATTAGCACGTAATAGAATTAATGTTCGGAAAACGTGTTTAAAATGGCGTCGTAACGTGTTTAAACGTTTAAATGGCGTAAACGTGTTTAAAATGGCGTTAGAGTTATTATTTATTGCATCATACTATATATAAGAAAATATTTCTGGTATCAATGTCGAGCAATGCATTTAATTTCTTTTTTGTGTTTGAACTGTATGTTATCGGTGTAAATTAGCAAATTCAAAAGATTGTCAGACTAGGATACGATAAGATAAAATCTTTTGGAAGACGTTTATCACTAGCTATACAGTAAAACAAATTCGTATTTTATGTCTAAACATATATGTTTTTGACCCTTTATGGGGGGGGGGGTCCTGGTCAAATCAGAATATGTTAGTGTAATTTTATGCCACATTTTACTCTGAGTGTGTTAGGGCCTTGGAATTAATATTAGTAGAAGGTTCTTCCCCTGTTGCGCGTCAAGTGCGACAAAGAAGACACTAAGGCAAATAGCCAATTTGAAACCTTGTGTTCCTTAGCTGTGTTAAAAAAAAAGTTTTATTGCAATTTCATTGGTTGATTTGCTTTCTGGCTGGTTGGTAAAACGCCAATTAAAAGCGCGGCCCCATAGTGTCAAATGGAAAACGCCATCCCTTTAGATATGAATATTCATCCGGATCTGAGGAGAAATATGTATAATGATTTTAATCTTGCCTTAGATTGAATTGGAGTTATATTCAGCAGTGTTGGTTTCAGTAGGCCTTCAATTTTTGTTGGGACTATGCCAATAGCCCATCATACCCATTAGCAAATTGGACTCCTCAATCTGTCAAAATGGTATTTTGCGTCGCCAATTTGACAGATTCTATAAAGCAAGTAGCGAAGAAAATTTAGGAAGAGGCCTATTGTTTTTTTTTTTTTTTTTTTTTTTTTTCAATTTTAATGCACCGTTGGCTCAAATTGGCTTCATAAAAATACGTGTTCAATGATAAAAAGTGTTATAGCATATTTGGGGATAAATTCACATCATTAGGGAATATCCTAATGAATTTGAAAAGGGTTTTGACATAAAAAAAAAAAAATAAACTTGGTCAGATTGGCTCAGAATTACTCATATATTATTAAATATGCCTTTTTCAGTATTATGTCATATCTGTTGTGTCTAAAAATTGACTAAATTGAAATATTTTTTTCTGTGTTTAGCTTACTATTACAGTCTTTTTTATACACATGTGATGTTCTTTATGAATTTTCCTTCTTATAAAAATACCTAGGGAGAAAAGAAAAACAATTATGGACCTCTAAAAGATTGGTGTTTACAAATCAATTTTTGTCATGACTATATGCTGTTTTTATCAAGATCACTTTTAAGTAATGTTGTTGGTATAAAAAAAAGGGTAAGCCTTGATCTTAGTTTATGAAACCGGGTTGCGAAAAAAAAACCTATACCTTGAACGATTACCAAGGTTTTTTTTTTGGGGGGGGGGGGCATCACTTTTTGAAAAAAAAAAGGACAAATGAAATGGAGAATGCAAGAAAACTGCTCTCTAGGGCTATAATGAAAGAAAGGTTGAGGTGGCTAGGGCACGTTGTGCGGATGAATGATGACAGATTGCCGAAGATTGTGCTTTTCGGCCAACCGTCTAGGGCTAAACGGAAAGCAGGTCGTCCTCGTCTGGGTTGAAAGGACGTCTTAAAGAAAGATTTAAAGGAAATGGGAACTTCGTGGGAGGGTGTAAAAAGGGAGGCTTTGAATAGACTGGGATGGAGGAGGAGCGCGCGTGGCTTTGTTGGCCTCAGGCGGCTTGGTGCTGCGGTGAGTTGTTAGTAGTAGTAGTAGTAGTATAGGAAAGGCAGTGTAACTATCGAAATTTGATGGGTGGGTCACGAACCCAAAGGCCTTACGTGACCTTATGTTACCATAAATTGTTCTATTACCTTATTGATAAAGATACGAAAATAAAAGAATGGACATTTTGAAATTCGTATGAGAATAATAAAACTGTTTTTTTTTTTTGTTTTTTTTTCTTCATGCAATAATGTCTTATTCTTAGACCGATGCCACACAGTAGGTGTGGCATCGCCTCCTGTGATGCCTTAACAAATTATTGGATAAAGTTATTACGACATTAAGGGAGAAGATGATGCACTCAATAGATCAAATAATGGTAGACATATGGGCTTTGTATGACATAGACTGTAAGCTTTGAGAATTATATTTACGTAATCGGATGACTGTCTCATTAATAAAAGTTTTATTGTCTTGAGAGAATGTATTTATAATTTTTAAACGCAGTAATTGCCTATTCACGAAAATTTTGGGGATGGTTTTTTTTTAGTTTTTTTTATGACAATACAAAAAAATCGGCATTTTTTTCAAAATCTAAGGTTAGATTTTAGATTAGATTTAGGTTAGGTGGGTGGCTGTCTTAATAAATTAATGGTAATTTATATCTATATTTAAATTTTGTCTTTTTTAAATGTCAATCCCTTTCCCATCAAAAATAATCCTAGTTGCTATCCAGTAGATTTTGATTGTACATGCAAATGAGTTAACCGGAAGAATAAGATAGAACAGAAATGATAAGAAGTTTAGGGATTTTTTAACTAGATCTTTTTAGGGATTTTATTTAGTATGAATTCATACAATTTAAACACTAGCGCCACCAAGCCCACTATATCTATGGAAGTATGAAACAGAATGAAATAGAAACCTGGAAAATCACCTGAGTAATGAGGAACAAACCTGTGTGTCGCACTCAAGGCCTTCACGTAGGGGGGGGGGACGCCTCTTCCCCCAATTTTTTGGTCACTAGATAAAAAAATAAGTTGATAAAATCGTGGTGCGAAGCGCCACGATTTTTCTGATGCCGCAAAAATTCTTTGTTTGCTTCAATAAAGACCACGAAGATACTGACATGGCAACTACAGAAATTTCTAACTGGGTCGGTAAACACAGCAGTTTTACCGACTCCTGTCGTGATTTTACAGATGGTGCCACAATTTTTCAATTTGTTAAATAAAGAGCATTAAAATAGTGACATGATATGCACCGAAGTCTAAATCTCGGTTGGTAAATGCAGCGGTTTCACCGACTCGTGCAGTGATTTACGTATTGCATTCGAAACAGACATGCTAATTATTGACAAAAACAGTCGGTAAAAATAACCAGCCAGTCGGTAAAATCTCTGCTCCCCCCCCCCGAACATTTTGGCTAGTAACGCCCCTGTTCGTACTACCCTATCTCTAGGACTGGCGACTCTTCTAGTTAACATAGCTAGAAAAGTACTGCTGCTAATACCAACGTTGCAGCACCAAGCCGCCTGAGCTCAACACGCTGCATATGCTCCTCCATCCCAGTAAGTTCAAAGCTTTACTTTTTCCCCTGCCAGGAGGTTCTAATTTCTTTTAATTTCTTCCTTATGATCTCTTTCCACACCATCCGGTTGCTATCTGCCTTTCATTTGGTCCCAGATGGTTCATTTGGTCCAGCTTTGTTCTACAACTTCTTGCGACGGATTTTTAGTTATATATTTCATCTAAAACTTCTTGCGACTAATTTATAGATGTAGATTTCTTCTACAACTTCTTGCGACGATTTTTAGTTTTAGATTTCTTCTACAACTTCTTGCGACGAGTTCTTAGTTTTTAGATTTCTTCTATAACATCTTGCGACGATTTTTTAGTTTTAGATTCCTTCTACAACTTCTTGTAACGAGTTTTTCGTTCTAGATTTCTTCTACAACTTCTTGCGACGATTTTTTAGTTTTAGATTCCTTCTACAACTTCTTGTAACGAGTTTTTCGTTCTAGATTTCTTCTACAACTTCTTGCGACGATTTTTTAGTTTTAGATTCCTTCTACAACTTCTTGTAACGAGTTTTTCGTTCTAGATTTCTTCTACAACATCTTGCGACGATTTTTTAGTTTTAGATTCCTTCTACAACTTCTTGTAACGAGTTTTTCGTTCTAGATTTCTTCTACAACTTCTTGCGACGATTTTTAGTTTTAGATTTCTTCTACAACTTCTTGCGACGAGTTCTTAGTTTTTAGATTTCTTCTATAACATCTTGCGACGATTTTTTAGTTTTAGATTCCTTCTACAACTTCTTGTAACGAGTTTTTCGTTCTAGATTTCTTCTACAACTTCTTGCGACGATTTTTAGTTTTAGATTTCTTCTACAACTTCTTGCGACGAGTTCTTAGTTTTTAGATTTCTTCTATAACATCTTGCGACGATTTTTTAGTTTTAGATTCCTTCTACAACTTCTTGTAACGAGTTTTTCGTTCTAGATTTCTTCTACAACTTCTTGCGACGATTTTTTAGTTTTAGATTTCTTCTACAACTTCTTGCGACGAGTTCTTAGTTTTTAGATTTCTTCTATAACATCTTGCGACGATTTTTTAGTTTTAGATTCCTTCTACAACTTCTTGTAACGAGTTTTTCGTTCTAGATTTCTTCTACAACTTCTTGCGACGATTTTTTAGTTTTAGATTCCTTCTACAACTTCTTGTAACGAGTTTTTCGTTCTAGATTTCTTCTACAACTTCTTGCGACGATTTTTTAGTTTTAGATTTCTTCTACAACTTCTTGTAACGAGTTTTTCGTTCTAGATTTCTTCTACAACTTCTTGCGACGATTTTTAGTTTTAGATTTCTTCTACAACTTCTTGCGACGAGTTCTTAGTTTTTAGATTTCTTCTATAACATCTTGCGACGATTTTTTAGTTTTAGATTCCTTCTACAACTTCTTGTAACGAGTTTTTCGTTCTAGATTTCTTCTACAACTTCTTGCGACGATTTTTAGTTTTAGATTTCTTCTACAACTTCTTGCGACGAGTTCTTAGTTTTTAGATTTCTTCTATAACATCTTGCGACGATTTTTTAGTTTTAGATTCCTTCTACAACTTCTTGTAACGAGTTTTTCGTTCTAGATTTCTTCTACAACTTCTTGCGACGATTTTTAGTTTTAGATTTCTTCTACAACTTCTTGCGACGAGTTCTTAGTTTTTAGATTTCTTCTATAACATCTTGCGACGATTTTTTAGTTTTAGATTTCTTCTACAACTTCTTGCGACGAGTTCTTAGTTTTTAGATTTCTTCTGTAACATCTTGCGACGATTTTTTAGTTTTAGATTCCTTCTACAACTTCTTGTAACGAGTTTTTCGTTCTAGATTTCTTCTACAACTTCTTGCGACGATTTTTTAGTTTTAGATTCCTTCTACAACTTCTTGTAACGAGTTTTTCGTTCTAGATTTCTTCTACAACTTCTTGCGACGATTTTTAGTTTTAGATTTCTTCTACAACTTCTTGCGACGAGTTCTTAGTTTTTAGATTTCTTCTATAACATCTTGCGACGATTTTTTAGTTTTAGATTCCTTCTACAACTTCTTGTAACGAGTTTTTCGTTCTAGATTTCTTCTACAACTTCTTGCGACGATTTTTAGTTTTAGATTTCTTCTACAACTTCTTGCGACGAGTTCTTAGTTTTTAGATTTCTTCTGTAACATCTTGCGACGATTTTTTAGTTTTAGATTCCTTCTACAACTTCTTGTAACGAGTTTTTCGTTCTACATTTCTTCTACAACTTCTTGCGACGATTTTTTAGTTTTAGATTCCTTCTACAACTTCTTGTAACGAGTTTTTCGTTCTAGATTTCTTCTACAACTTCTTGCGACGAGTTTTTAGTTTTAGATTTCTTCTACAACTTCTTGCAATGAGTTTTTAGTTGTAGATTTCTTCTACAACTTTTTGTGACGATTTTTTAGTTTTAAATTTCTTCTACAACTTCTTGCGACGAGTTTTTAGTTGTATATTTTATCTATAGCTTCTTGTGACGAAACTTTAATTTTAGATTTTTTCTACAACTTCCTGCTGTGAGTCTAGTTCTAGATTTCTTCTACAACTTTTTACGACCAGCTTTTAGTTTTAGATTTCTTCTACAACTTTTTGCGATGTTTTTTTTGTTTTAGATTCCTTCTACAACTTCTTGCAACGAGTTTTTCGTTCTAGATTTCCTCTACAACTTCTTGCGACGAGTTTTTAGTTTTAGCTTTCTTCTATAGCTTCTTGCGATGAGTTTTTAGTTGTAGATTTCTTCTACAACTTTTTGTGACGATTTTTTAGTTTTAAATTTCTTCTACAACTTCTTGCGACGAGTTTTTAGTTGTATATTTTTTTTCTACAGCTTCTTGGACGAGACTTTAATTTAAGATTCCATGTACAACTTCCTGCGGTGAGTCTTTAGTTCTAGATTTCTTCTATAACTTTCTGTGGCTAGATTTTAGTAGTGGATTTTATTTACTACTTCTTGTGACGAATTTTTAGTTGTACTTGACTTTACCTTGATGTTTAAACAAATCTGGAAAGGAGTAATTATCTATAAATGTAGATTAAATATATGATTATATAAAGTCATTTCGGCCCTGCTAAATTGAGAGCTGTTATCTTACAAAATATTAACTTTGCAGAAATGATTTCTTATATGACACTACCTTTACTTTTATAATTAAAATTAAATGAAAATATAATAACGTAATATTCAATTAAGATAGCAAACATGCATTGAACAATGATTTTTCAAGTGAGCTAAAATGATCATCATATTTTGTATTTTGCAAAAAAAAGGAAAATCAGAATGATCATCAAACAACTTCTAGATGAAATCGGACATTCATAGATAAATACACATAAAATAAATATAATATATGTTATATAAGCATGTCATATAAAAATATATGTAAAATAATATACAAATACATTATTAAATATTTATTATTATATTACATATTACATAAAGGTATCTTTCGTATGCAGTTAAAGAAGAAGAAACATCTCATATCAGGCAGAAATGCAGAAAATTATTTTAGAAGAGGCGGGGGATCATGCCTCTTGCATCTGGGGGATTATTTATCTAGAAAATTTTTTCGTGTCAAAACATCTAAATATTTCAGGATAAATAACAAAAACTTGAAGCATTTTTTCGGTTGTTCATTGTTATGATTAATGCAAGAAAAGATCCAGAATTATGCTATATATAAATTTTAAACAATAAAAACTAGGCAATCTGTAATGAATATAATGCAACATTTACAAACTCGTCAGCTGTACAAGAAGAAGAAGAAAATTAGAGATGTTTTCTGGTAATACTTTTTTCTAAGTTAACAGCTTTTAGTGGATGATAACATGCAAAGAGTTGTACGACATATGTCAACGAATTATTGGAATTTGCATACAAAGATTACTTTCTTCTGAAAATTTCAGATGTTGAGCTATCTGAACCTGTTCGGTGGTATAATGAACAGGCTGACACTGCTAAATTTGCCTTCCAAGTAATGTTGGCTGTATATTTCCCGAAAGAATGACTTTTTATCACGTTGTTCAATTTATATGATATCATAAATATTATACTTTGTATCCTTCGGTAGGTGCTTCGAGTTTGATGGATATTTGTCTTAACTTGTATTTTTCCCTTTTTCCTTAAAGACGTTTATAATGTTGACCTCATCGCAGGTCATTTTAATCGCTCATGAATTTATCTTAACAATCATATCTTCAAATGTGTGGTATCGTCCCGCCTGTTGCTTTTTAGTGGTCTATTAAACTTGTGGCTTAATGAGGCATTCTTTAAGTTTTTTTTTCTTTAAGAGCTTTGCCCTCGAACCACAAAACACCATGTGCGTCAAAACTTCAAAAAATAAAAGTGAAAGTAATGATTTGATCGTAATTTTCTGAATTACTTAACGAAACGCTTATGTTGGAATCAAGGCTAGGGTTAAATTTTTGGGCTTGGAAATAGCCTATTATAAGGGAAAGTGGCCTAGCCAGGATCTCACTGGGGCAGGGAGGGGTTGAAAAGGTAATTTTAACCCTTAAAAAATATAGTTAAATGCTACATTTTTTTTACTTTCCGCTTTATGAAGGAGGTTTGAGGCTCTAAACCTATTATGAAAAGGAGCTTTTTGAAGGAGGTTTCCACTTTTTGAAGTAGGTTTGAGAACGTAAACCTATTATAATAAGGAGGTTTTTGAAGGAGGTTTCCACTTTTTGAAGGAGGTTTGAGGCCCTAAACCTATTATAATAAGGAGGTTTTTGAAGGAGGTTTCCACTTTTTGAAGTAGGTTTGAGACCGTAAACCTATTATAATAAGGAGGTTTTTGAAGGAGGTTTCCACTTTTTGAAGGAGGTTTGAGGCCCTAAACCTATACTTTGGCTAAGTCACTGGGTCCCTATTTAAAAATGTGTATTTTTTTCATACTGGTTATAAAAATCATTGTTTTTTTTTTTTAATACAAAGCCCTTGACAGAAGTTTATATTCTAACTTCGGGCTAATCATAATTCTTCGTCGGGCTAATCATAATTCTTCATCAGGTTGATCATAATTCTTCTTCGGGTTAAGTAATTCTTCAGGATAATCATAATTTCGGGCTAATATATTCTTTTCATCGGGCTAATCATAATTTTTAGTGAATTAATGATAATTTCTGACATATATGTATGACCTATGTATTATAGACCGGCAGATTATTTAGGTCTTTAGAAAGTTACTTAAACTTTTTATATATTTATCTCTATATATAGGCCATAATACTTTTGTTTAGGTATCAATTAAATATGCAGTTATTACGAATAATTTGGCTTTGATATCATTTATAATGCCTAAATGTTGTTCTCTTTACCTTTAAACCGTGAAGGAAGACCAACTTTTTTTTAGGTAAAAAAAACCTTAATCTGGCTCCAAAGACATTTAGATCCTATTCCTCAGTTCCAATCAAAAACTCATCTTTGTTGAGTAAACAATCTTAATTTGGCTCCAAAGATGGCCTAGATTCTATTCTTCAATTTGGTCAAAGACTTATTTCTGTTCAGTAAATACTCTCAATCAAGCTCCAAAGATGCTCTAGATTCTATTTTTCAGTTATGATCAAAGACTGATCTTTGTTCAGCAGACAACCTTAATTTGGCTCCAATGATGGCCTAGATTCTATTGTTCAATTCCAGTCAAAGACTGATCTTTGTTCATCTTATTGTTGCTCCAAAGGTGGCCTAGGCTCTGTTCCTCAGTTTTAATTTATTTCCTATTTATCAAATCTTTTTTCAATTATTTCTTATTTTAATTTAAAAAACTCTTTATCAGATAATTGTTGTATTAAATGTTTTATATAATTGTTGTATATAATTGTTGTTTTATGTTTTTAAGCTGTTAAGTAGCTTTTGATTTTTCAAGTTCATTTGGTCAAATTGGTTCCAGGTATTATGTTCACTTGCAAAAAAAAAAAAAAAAAAAAAAAAAAAAAAAAAAAAAAAAAAAAAAAAAAAAAAAAAAAAAAAAAAATACAACTGCGAACTCCAACTCGGTTACGTTTGTTGTTTTGTGTAGGCAAGTCATCTGTATTCGTTTGAAATTAAGTGTAATCTAAATCAATTTGATGTTTATGTGTAGCCTATTGTATGACCGTGAAATGTGCAGGGTTAATCCCTTGTAATTGAGTGTTTTTGGGGCTACGCATGCTATTAACTTGCACTTTCGTGCTCTTGATCACAATTTTCAAGAGGAAGGGGAAGAAATATGTGTTGCTCACGCTTTATCATGTAAAAAACGGCCGTTTTGGGTGATCCGTCAGATTTCATCCGCTTTTTCATGCAACATTCTTCGTAACGGTTCAACGGCTGCGTCAAAATATTCCTACGGAGTTTTAAAAAAATGCATCGGTTATTTTCAACCGAAACCTTTGTTAAACCATACAATTGAAATAACTAAGGAACTAATCATATTTATCAGAAGTCATCTATTAAATTGGGACAAAGGACGTGAGGGCCATTCAAAGAAACATTTAATCCCCAAGCCCTGGGAGGGCAGTTCCAGGGCAATCACCATAAAATATAAGAATTACCTTATTAATCAGGAATAACAAGCCCAAGCTGATAGAGGGTAGCTGTTTGAATATTTTTTTTCGGCTTTTAGATCTTGAGTTAGCCTATCCCCATACTTACGCTATTTAATTCTCATTGTTCTAGTTTTGCCCTTCAACGGCTGCAATGAACATTTTCTGCGTGAACTTTTCGTGATTTACCTGTGAATCACGTGATTTACCCCTGAACGTTACCTGTGAGCCGTTTTACCTTAAAAAACACCAGTGTGAACCAGGCTTAGGGGGCATAGTAGTACACTATTCCTACGTACAAGGCTGAAAGCGCACAGTGACATTTGAATTTCTCTTTTACCAACTATTCACGCAGAGCACGGATCTGCGGAAAACCCCTGCGGATTGCGTTTTGTGGAGGAACTTTTCTTGCTGCTCATCCTTGCAACATGGTGTAATTTCAAAGATTGCGCCGTTTTAAGAATTGCACAAATTCAAGTACTTCTCTTTCACTGACATTCTAAGGCTTTTTGGAAGCAGTGTCTTATCAAAAAAATTTTTTCTTCTTCTTTTTTTTGTGTGACGACAGAAAGCTAACATGGTGGTAGATATTACCGCAAAGAACAGATACACAATTTATATTTCAAGGTATTGAATGTTAATAAACATGTTTAAAACACATTTGAAAGCGTCACAAATCACAGCACTTAATTATAATGTAAAAAAATAAAAGCGAAATGTCCTTTTTAAAATATTTATTTTCACTCAACGAGACCAATAACTCCGCACGCCAGTCTTCCACCAGCATTGCCAGTTTTTCGGCTTCCGTCATCTCCACCTCTACCCAAATCATCTTCCTTCTCATGAACAACAAAAGCCCTTCCAAGGACATTATAATGTCCAGTAAGACTTGCAATATCATCGATAGTATCAATGTGGGCAACTCCATTTTGATCAGCTATTATGTTACCCAGGTCGCCAACGTGACGTGCATAGGATTCCTTAGCTCCATGATCAAGCTGAAAATAAGATAAATAAAATAAATTTTTATTTCCCATTATCAATAGTTACTGTTATGTGAGTAAAGCAGTGGAGACTGTCGCCTTTCAACCAATAGAAGAAAAGAAGCTTCTTCGAATATTGCAACAAGATATTGAGGAAGAATCTAAATCTGGAATCAACATGTTTAGTAAGTTTTTCTGTTACTTAATTGAGTCTTTCACGTGATCATTTATTTTAATAAGTTCATGACATCCGTCACCGGTTTTTTGCGGCTCATGAGCCGCAAAAATATAAAATTTTAAGGATCACCACCCACATTTTGAGAAAGATATTTGAATATATCTTCAAAAGTTTTGTTTCAAAAGTTTTTTTCAAAAGTTTTTTGAAAAGTTTTTTGAAAAGTTTTTTTGCGGCTCATGAGCCGCAAAAATATAAAATTTTAAGGATCACCACCCACATTTTGAGAAAGATATTTGAATATATCTTCAAAAGTTTTGTTTCAAAAGTTTTTTTCAAAAGTTTTTTCAAAAGTTTTTTGCGGCTCATGAGCCGCAAAAATATAAAATTTTAAGGATCACCACCCACATTTTGAGAAAGATATTTGAATATATCTTCAAAAGTTTTGTTTCAAAAGTTTTTTTCAAAAGTTTTTTGAAAAGTTTTTTCAAAAGTTTTTTGCGGCTCATGAGCCGCAAAAATATAAAATTTTAAGGATCACCACCCACATTTTGAGAAAGATATTTGAATATATATTCAAAAGTTTTGTTTCAAAAGTTTCTTTCAAAAGTTTTTTCAACAGTTTTTGCGGCTCATGAGCCGCAAAAATATAAAATTTTAAGGATCACCACCCACATTTTGAGAAAGATATTTGAATATATCTTCAAAAGTTTTGTTTCAAAAGTTTTTTTTCAAAAGTTTTTTCAAAAGTTTTTTGCGGCTCATGAGCCGCAAAAATATAAAATTTTAAGGATCACCACCCACATTTTGAGAAAGATATTTGAATATATCTTCAAAAGTTTTGTTTCAAAAGTTTTTTTCAAAAGTTTTTGAGAAGTTTTTTCAAAAGTTTTTTGCGGCTCATGAGCCGCAAAAATATAAAATTTTAAGGATCACCACCCACATTTTGAGAAAGATATTTGAATATATCTTCAAAAGTTTTGTTTCAAAAGTTTTTTTCAAAAGTTTTTTGAAAAGTTTTTTCAAAAGTTTTTTGCGGCTCATGAGCCGCAAAAATATAAAATTTTAAGGATCACCACCCACATTTTGAGAAAGATATTTGAATATATCTTCAAAAGTTTTGTTTCAAAAGTTTTTTTCAAAAGTTTTTTCAAAAGTTTTTTCAAAAGTTTTTGGCGGCTTATGAGCCGCAAAAATATAAAATTTTAAGGATCACCACCCACATTTTGAGAAAGATATTTGAATATATCTTCAAAAGTTTTGTTTCAAAAGTTTTTTAAAAAGTTTTTTTCAAAAGTTTTTTGCGGCTCATGAGCCGCAAAAATATAAAATTTTAAGGATCACCACCCACATTTTGAGAAAGATATTTGAATATATCTTCAAAAGTTTTGTTTCAAAAGTTTTTTTCAAAAGTTTTTTTCAAAAGTTTTTTCAAAAGTTTTTTGCGGCTCATGAGCCGCAAAAATATAAAATTTTAAGGATCACCACCTACATTTTGAGAAAGATATTTGAATATATCTTCAAAAGTTTTGTTTCAAAAGTTTTGTTTCAAAAGTTTTTTCAAAAGTTTTTTGCGGCTCATGAGCCGCAAAAATATAAAATTTTAAGGATCACCACCCACATTTTGAGAAAGATATTTGAATATATCTTCAAAAGTTTTGTTTCAAAAGTTTTTTCAAAAGTTTTTTCAAAAGTTTTTTGCGGCTCATGAGCCGCAAAAATATAAAATTTTAAGGATCACCACCCACATTTTGAGAAAGATATTTGAATATATCTTCAAAAGTTTTGTTTCAAAAGTTTTTTCAAAAGTTTTTTCAAAAGTTTTTTGCGGCTCATGAGCCGCAAAAATATAAAATTTTAAGGATCACCACCCACATTTTGAGAAAGATATTTGAATATATCTTCAAAAGTTTTGTTTCAAAAGTTTTTTTCAAAAGTTTTTTCAAAAGTTTTTTGCGGCTCATGAGCCGCAAAAATATAAAATTTTAAGGATCACCACCCACATTTTGAGAAAGATATTTGAATATATCTTCAAAAGTTTTGTTTCAAAAGTTAAGTTTACGCTTATATCAATATTAAGATAAAGCTACAGTTCATAAACACTTCAAAACAATGGTTCATTATCTGTCATTAAGTAAAAAGTAAACTTTTTTTCCAGTTAAAATAAGGAGCAAGATTAAAACTTAAAACGAAGAGAAATTATTCCGGTTATGAGGGGGGCTGCCAGTTTCTTGATCCTCGCTCTGCGCTAAGGCTTTAAGTTCTTAAATACAATTCTCATTCAAATTCAATGGCAAATTGTAGTTCAGGAGTTGTTCTTGAGGAATTGGGACAAAGTCAAAATTTGGCGTGAAGAGCGAGGGATGAGGAAGGGGAAGTCCCTCTCATTTACGGAATAACTCTATTTGTCTTAGGTTTTAATATTACGCCTTACTTTTAATAGAAAAACACATTTTCTTTATTTAATTTCTGACCGTTTTCAAATGATACCACAAAATCCCCCTCCCCCCGCATACCCTTTTTCCTGAAAAACTCCCCGGTTGCTTTTCTCCCCGCAGAATATTCTCACAGTTAACCCCCCCCCCCGCTGGAAATTCCCCAATTTACATGAAAAATTGCATACCTTGCAAACCTTTACCCAGGATATGTGGGGGAGGGGTCATGTCATCACTAGAGGTATAGTTATAGAACTTTTCAACTATGCTGAACTAAGTGGCCATCTCAAAATTTTGATCGGATGTCTTTAGGGATAAAAAGGGCTCGGGATGGGGGCTAGTACCCCTCCAATCTTTTTGGTCCCATAAAAAAGGCAACAGAGCTTTTAATTTCTATTCAAATCTTCCCTCTTGGACCTTCTAGGGCCATTGGTTTGATGTAATCACCCTTGTGGAAAACAAAGAAAAAAAACATAACATCCTTTGTGATCTTTTTCTAGCCAAAAATACAAAATTCCACATTTTTGTAGTTAGGAACTTGAAACCTATACAGTAGGGCTCTCTGATACACTGAATCTGATTGTGTTAATGTTGATCAAGCTCGCTTTACTTTTTGGTATGCTTTTTCTTTTTTTAAATCAGGAAAATTTTCTCAAGTTCGCAGCTTTTGATGGGAAACATATAACAATGAATTTTATATATTTGAGATCTGCGTATAAAGTAAATTCTTTTGATGTATTAATTAAAAAAAAAAGGTCTTGTGTTTAGAGTTTTGGTCACTTTAGAGTTCGGTAAGAATGACTCCTAGAGTGCAATTTGCAATTGAATTTGAATAAGAATTATTTCTAAAGAACTTGAAACTTTAACGTAGAGAGCGAGAAAGGGTCGTGCGTAGGGTCGAGAAAGGGGCTGTGTCCCTCTATACGGAATAATTTCTGTTTGTTTTAAATTTTAATGTTGCTCCTTACTTTTAGTTGAGAAAAACTTTTAAACCTGATTTTGCAAAATTACAGTTCTTGCGTGGAAGTGTCAATATTTGTATTACCATTTAATTACACGACGGATGTTAGCCATGTAAAGTTTACTTGATAAAGGTGATTTGCAAAGGCAAATGAAAAACTCGAGTCCTTCGTCAATTAAAGCTTTTGTAATATTCCGCATGAATTATCTCTAATTTCACAAAAATCCAAACTTTGTTATTTTGGGGGTGTTCTCATTGAATTCTGTTTTCCAAACACAATTACACCTTCAAAGGAGAGTGTGTCATATATTTTATATAATAATTATATATTTTAGGTTATTTTTATTGAGTTTTCATCTACGTTTCTTTTTCTTTATTCACCATCCACCGCTACACAATACTACATAGCTACATTTACACTTCTTTTTCAGTAAAAATCAAATTCGAGTTTTAAAATATATATTGTCCAAGTTTACACTTAACTTTGATTCTTCGATTTTAAGCCTGATTTTTAAAATTACAAGGAAAGTGAAAATGAAATCTGATTGTTTGTTAATCCGAAACAAAAACTTTTAAAAACGCATCCAAAATTTGCTTATTTGCTATTTGCAAAATTTGCTGTTTTGAATTCTGATTTGGTTTGAACTATTTGAAAGTACAAACTGGATTTGTTTTGATCAAATAATAATGCAGCTAAATATTTCCAGGATTCAGTTTTCTTTTTTTAGTGCAGAACCTAAGGCAAGGAGTTGAATCTTAAATGCATCTAATTCAGATTTTTAGGTTTGATTGCGCACAGAAGTGGTTCTCAGCCTTTCCTTAATTGTGAACCTTTTTAGGTTTGGAAGGCGTTCTTGAAGGCGTTACCCTTTTTGGAAGGCGTTACCCTTTTTTTATCTGCGACTCCTCTTTTTTTATTTTTAAATATAATACAATATAAGGGGTTTGAAAATATGTTTTAGGACTAAACGAAAGACGTAACATTTTTAGTATTTATGAATGTGATGATTGAACTTGCATTTGCTCAGCAAGTGTTATAATTCTTGACTGAGTTATTTTCCTGGTCATTTGTATGTCATTTTAAACATCCTACTTATTTCTGTCTTTTTCTTGATTTGCACTTAAGCAAATTGAGTCTGCAAATTGAGAGTGCTTGTTAGTCTGAATTCTGAGTGGTAACTATATTAAATCTGCAAATTGAGAGTAAATCTGCAAATCTGCAAATTCAGAGTAGATCTGTAAATCTGCAAATTGAGAGTGCTTGTTAGTCTGAATTCTGAGTGGTAACTATATTAAATCTGCAAATTGAGAGTAAATCTGCAAATCTGCAAGTTCAGAGTAGATCTGTAAATCTGCAAATTGAGAGTGCTTGTTAGTCTGAATTCTGAGTGGTAACTATATTAAATCTGCAAATTGAGAGTAAATCTGCAAATCTGCAAATTCAGAGTAGATCTGTAAATCTGCAAATTGAGAGTGCTTGTTAGTCTGAATTCTGAGTGGTAACTATATTAAATCTGCAAATTGAGAGTAAATCTGCAAATTGAGAGTAAATCTGTAAATCTGCAAATTGAGAGTGCTTGTTAGTCTGAATTCTGAGTGGTAACTATATTAATTTCAAATTATAAAATTTTCAAGTGAGGCTTTCCTAATTCATTTTTGAGATTTCGTTGAGATCTACGGAGAACTATGGTTTGGTCCCTGTTTAAGAGTCTGATTTCTGACTATTAACTATGTTAATATCTAAATTGATAATAGTTTCAAGCCAACCCTTTCTAATTTACCTTGGGGATTACATATTATGTTAATATTTTATGGATTAGTATCTTGGGCATTAATATTATGTTAGTATCTTGGATATTAATATCTATGGGGATTTCATGATATGTTAATATCTCAAATTGTAAGAGTCTCAAGTCGATCCTTTCTAATTCGTTTTAAGGGATTCATTAAGAACTGGAGATTTCAGGTTTGGCCCAGTTTAAGAGTCTGAATTTTAAGTATTAACAATATTAATATGTCAAAGTGTAATAGTCTCAAGTCGGCCCTTTCTAATTCGGCTTAGGGATTTTATTGGGAACTGGTATCGGTCTAAGACTCTGAATTCTGAGTATTAACTATGTTAATAACTCAAATTGTAATAGTCTTAAGTCGGCCCTTTCTAATTCGTTTTAGGGATTTTATTGGGAACTGGTATCGGTCTAAGACTCTGGATTCTGAGTATTAACTATGTTAATAACTCAAATTGTAATAGTCTTAAGTCGGCCCTTTCTAATTCGTTTTAGGGATTTTATTGGAACTGGTATCGGTCTAAGACTCTGGATTCTGAGTATTAACTATGTTAATAACTCAAATTGTAATAGTCTTAAGTCGGCCCTTTCTAATTCGGCTTAGGGATTTTATTGGGAACTGGTATCGGTCTAAGACTCTGAATTCTGAGTATTAACTATGTTAATAACTCAAATTGTAATAGTTTTAAGTCGACCCTTTCTAATTCATTTTAGGGATGCCATTGAGGGAATTTTAGGGATGCCATTGAGGGGGATTCATTTTAGGGAATAACTCAAATTGTCACATTGTGAGAATTATGGAGTTTTCAGGTTCGGTAATAGCTTAAGAGTCCAGGCTTTCAAATTTTAAGAGAGGAAAGGGAATCTAAAGTAAAAACTGATTGTTATATTCTGGTCATCTTTACGATACAGGGTAGGCATTTCTTGCTAGTTGGTGTACCCGTTATTTGCTTCTGGTACTTTTGAAGGTACGAAAAGTTCGGTTTAAGGTCTGCTAAGGAAAGAGGCATGAAATTATGAATAGTTGGTTAGAGCATGGTTATCTTCATGGTTAAGGGGTTGTAAACTTCTGCAAATTAGTTTATTATTTATCTCATCAAAAATTAGGAAAACAGAATTGAAATACAAGTGATGGAGTTTTGATTAAGAACTGGTTATTAGACTAAGGTCGTCTTCAGAGATGAAATGTTATTTACTTTTACTGACTGATGTACATTCGTTTTATTTTTCGTATTTTATTTCTTTTATACTTTATTTTATTGAAGAATTATATTAATTGTCGTTTACCAAAAGGTAATATTAAACTTATTGAATGTTATATATTTGGAACGATCATAAAAAGCAAGTTCTTTTGATGTATTTTCTGTTATAAAAAATCTGTTTTTTAGAGTTTCGGTTACTATTGGGCCGAGTCGATACTTATTTACAGTTCGTTACCTTGAACTGTTTGAAAAGAGAAACTATCAGCTTCGGCCTTTACGGTCAACGGTAATGGAAGCAATATAAGACTTTGCAAATTTACCAGGAATATTTATAATAGAATCCCCGTTTTCATATATTTTATCATTCTGCAGCCTGTAGCTTCATCAATTATGCGAGTTATAACTCTATATAATACAAAATACACTACAATAAATCGACATAAGTCTCAAGGACAGTGAAAATGAATTTTGATTGTTTAAATTGGTTAATCCAGTGACTCTCATCCAGTCAAAGACCATTTCACTCTACTGTAGGTTGAAATTTGAGACAACTAGTACAGTTTCTATTTGTTTTTTTTTTTTTATTGTTTTTTTTTATGTAGATAATTATATAAATTGCTTAAAAATTGTAAAACTTTCAATTTTTAAATGATTTTCAACCAATTAATTAGGAAAAATTGCTAAGAATTAAAAAAAAATTGGGAATTTATTTTTTAATGAAAAAAAAGCCCTCCAGTTAAGCTATACACTATTTTAAGTTGAACCAAATAATAATAAATTTTTTGGGGTAAAATATCAGCAAAAAAGAAGCTAAACAGCTTAAAAATTTTTGCTTTTCTTTGAAGGTGTAGTTGTCATTAAGAATCCACAGATTGTTAATGTTTGAATTTCTACGGACGAAAACCATTGTCAAATTTAGCCAATTAATTTATTTTCTTGGCTCAACGTGACAACATTGACGAAAATATGGTACTACCCTAAAAACTTCATAATTTTTAAACAGCCATAAACAAAATCTTTGAAAATCGTAGTTTTCAGGTATGATCAGATCTAAGATGGATCCAGGAAGCAAAAATGTTCTTATTTTGGTTTCCTTGGCATTTTACAAAAAGAATTCAATATGGAGATTTGTATTTCCCTTATTCAGTTAATATGTCAATGGTTTAACTGCGTTCATATTCATCATTGTTTTTTTAAGAAAAACAATATTTAATTTCTATAAATTCGGTATTCATCTACACTACTTGAATCCAACAAGGAAGGAAAGAAATAAGCAAACCGCATTTAGATAGTTCAGATAAAGCTTGGAGAGAATACGATTAAATCTTTAGAATTTTAACCCTTAGCCAAAATATGTAACTTGAATCGGTACTACAACTCTTAGCTTTTCTGGTTTAGCCCTGCTTTTTCAAATATTTCTAATTGCCTACAATCTGGGTACACATGAAAGAAGGACCGCATCGAAATCTCAAAGCCGCTATTGATAAACAGGTTTGTGAGGTGTTACTCACTCTGCGACAAAGATTTAAACTTTAGTTTTGGGGGGTTTAGGGGGACTGAAAGGTACCTAGGTTAGGTTGGGTTAGATTAGGTTACGTATTTAATAAAAATGCTATGCTTTACCCTCACCCCACCCCCTATTGTGCAAATACATAGCCCAAATTTGTTTCTAAACTATTATATTTTCATCCTATTTTGTTTTATTTCATTAGCATTAACGAAACGTCACTTCTTGCGTGTGTTCCCAGATTCTAGACAAGCACCTTTGATGAATCAAACAGATTATGTAATGATTTGTATTATAAGATTAGTGTTAATTCACTATACCACCCCCCCCCCCACACATATAAGAACTGAGCGGTATAGATGAAAATCATGTGCGTCATATCTCCTCACTGAAAGTTTCAATAAATGATGGTCGCTTACTATTGAAACCACTACGACATTCATCAACACAATCAGTAGAGAAGAAAAGGAGAAAAAATTAGAAGATACTAGATTTATCTTTGACGCAGCCAAATCTGTTACCTTTCCAAGGTTGATGGCCTGATGATGTGATCGAAATGGAATGCGTGACAATAATCTTTAGAGCTCATTAACTCCCACATCACTCGATTGCTCATCTTTTAATGATATATCTGTACTGCATGACTAGTATTTTGTAACATTGAATGCGTAAAAAAAAGACTCAAATTATACCGTAGATAAGTTTGTCAAGTAAACAGGAGATAAAAGATGAGTTTTGATTTAAAAAAATGTGACATACTGAATTATTCAAAATTGCTCTATATGCTAAGTGGATTAGGAATAGCAGAAATACCATTTTGGGGTGACTACACTGCAAGGTAGTTTATAGCAGCTGGGACATTATGTGAAGCAAAAATGGCGAGCGAAGTTGCTAAAGACCCATTCATAATAAGGTTTTATTAACGATGAGAATTAGCTAGTGCTAGTTTGAGCCAATCAGAATTTTTCATTGAATTTTTCAGCCAATCAGAAAATCCTATGAGAAATCTGATTGGCCGTAATTACCGTTAGACAGATCTTGGAATTAGTAAAATATCATTAGGAATGGACCTTAAAAGAAGTCTGGCTGGTGTGTCTAATTAATAGCGGAATATTAAGGGACGGGCTTTCATGTCCTAAGTCCTAGCCCCTAAGCGTTCCATGAAACTTGGGCTTAAAACCACTCTTGTTTCATATGAGTTGAGTTTCATATACCCTCCCTAAAAAAATTATTTGACATCCCTCTGCCCTTTCAGCAAAACAATTTTTCTGTCTCTGCAAAATTTGTTGGTATTTTCTGTCGATATCGGGATTCGCGCTGGTGTCTGATTGAGAGTAAATTTGTCTGTTTTTCCCCTAAAAGTTAAGTTTCCCCTAAAAGATCACCCTAAAAGTTAATTTAAGCTTGTTTGAATCACTGACTATTTTTAATTTTAAGCTTAGCTTTTTACATTTAATCCCAGTCCAGCACCAAACATATTTTTTGACGATTTACCAAAGCAAATTTCTCGCCAAATTTTCTACAATAAAAGATTCCTCTGGATCTTATAAAAACTAAAAAACAATTGTGTATAATTTACCAGTGCCTATATAGGAAACTAATTCAAATTAAACATGTCGTTTCTGAAAAAGAAAAAAAAAACATTCGGCTTTGATCCAACATAGAAGAAAACAAATGTTCATCAAAATGAACATAAAAAAGCCAATTTGATCATAATTCGACTCTTGTCAGATCCTATTTTAATGCCATTGCCTGTCGCTTTACAGGGGCGTCGGGCGACTTCATTATAAAGTAAAATCTTCAAAAGAATTATCAATCTTTAGCTTTATAAGCTCTAATCGAGAGACCAGGTGTGTTGACTAACTCTACTGAGCCTATACCAAAGAAGTAAAAAAAAAAGAATTTGAATGCCTTATTTGGGGCAA
>CM051274.1:47362465-47377465 GCA_027921565.1 Artemia sinica | reverse complement strand
TATTTGATTCTATACCATATATTTTACATATGTTTATGAATTATAGAATTATGAATCCACACTCCCATTGAAATCACTTACGCAGTTGCTTTCACGGTTCAAAAAAGGCCAAACCAAATTTTACGAAAAAGCAATGAAGCATCATGACGCACATGTTTTTTATTTTTTTTAAGAGGGTAGAAGCGTATTTTAATAGCAGAATTGAAATTTTCTCCCTATGTGCAGCTGTAATCTTTTTGCTTCTAGACTTTTCCTTTGATGTTTTTTGCAATATGTTTTTTGCGCACCCACCTACTACAGGTACATTTCTAAAATAGTCATCACCAAAAGAACGCAAAAGCTTAACTAAACAACAGATCAACTAAAAAGGTCACCGACAAATATTTGATATAAATCGTCACCCCCCCCCCAAAAAAAAAAAAACAGTGCATTTCAAAATTTGGAAAATGCTCTTTCCAACGGAAAATTCTGTGCATCAAGAATAACCACCGATATTTGCTTGTTGAAAAACTAAACGGGACCTAGATGCCTTAACGTCGGCATTTCTTGCCTACTTTTTGTTATTTTGCCCCACAGTGGAAGAGGTGCCCCGTGACAGAGGGACACCCTGACAAAAATGGCTTGGGCTGATGTTTGTTAATGGTAATTGGTTGTAAAATGCCCCAGAAGTAAATCTGTTTAGCTTTTAGTTTCTCAAACTTAAGGATTAGTTGGTAAAGCTTATAAATTTGTTGTTTTTAAATGTAGGTGGTACATGAATATAGTTATTAGTTTTGGAGTTAAAAAATGTTGGTACCACTGAGAAGACAGGAGGAGGGACTTGTTTCAAAAATAAAACATCAGTTCAAAAATAATATTTAAATTACGAGTCTGAAAATCAAAACAGTAAATCTTAGTGAATTGCTTAATCGGATTATTAAGAGCGCTTTAAAAAAAAGTGGCATGTTGAATCTTGTGACTCAAAAGCTTTCAACCTCTCTTTTTCTCTTTGGTAAAACTTTGTTTCGAAAACGTCTCCAAATGTTAGGGGTACCAAACAGAAAATGAATACCAAAAACGTTATTTGGGACATATATATTGCACGACTAGTAACTTGTAACAGTTGGGTCTTAAAAGGTCAACCAATAAAATTAAACCTCGCTTTTTACCATGGAATAAAAGTAAAATTATCTAACCTCTCGTGACCTCTCTTTTTTTCTTTGGTAAAACTTTATTTCAGAAATTTCTCTAATGTTAGGAGTGTCAAATGGAAAATGAATACCAAAGATGTTATTTGGGGCATAAACATTGCACGACTACTAATTTGCAACGGTTCTGCCTTAAAATGAATCAAACTGTGATGTAGCTAAATTTGTCTAGTGTCAAAAAAAGTCACAGATCCGGCTCACGACATCATGTGTATGAAGTGGAAAATAAATATCAAGGACACCATTTTCGGATATCTATAGTGCATGACGAATAATTTGTGATGCGGGAACCTTAAAAAGAAACAAATTGCACTGAAGCTAATTTTTCAAATTTCATGGCTGCAGTGATAGGTGTACCCTAGTAAAGAGCCCGGTCACTCTGTACTTACAGTTCATTACCACAAACTGTTTGATTACCCATCAAAATCCAGACAGAGATCATTGCAATATTGATCGTTTGGATCAATGCACCACAGCCGACAGTACCCGAAAGTTTAAAAACAAGAGTTGAAAAATAATGCCCAGTGATAAAAATTGCCATTAATAGCTGATTCGGGGGCGGTAGCTATTATTTCGTTTATTTTTAACAGTGAAATTTAAGAGCGAAAAGAATTATAGGAATTTCGCACAAAGACCTTAACTGCTCCCCCAAATTGGAATGTTATCGAATAAAAAGAGCACCATTGGAATAAGCATGGTAGAAAACCCTTATCAGGAAAAGTACAGCCCTCCTTCTTGAACAGCACGAAAAATAACTTTCTTCCTGGGGATGCACTGATGTATCTCCTTTTTATTTTTTTTTCTTCGCCACTATTGGGGCACTGGAACACCATAGAAAGCTGTTTAAAGATCATTTTCAAAGCGTATTTTTATATCATAAGGGTTTTAATAAACTTGACTTGATAACGCCATCATGAAGTGGCATATGGCACCCAAAATGGGACTTCGTGTGCCGTTTTCTGAATGGAAAGGCTGGGAAGCATAAAGGGTACCATTATAATCTCCATGGTCAAAGATCATGAACCCAAGGTTTGCAATATCCCCTCTTGTATAGCTCCTCCTGGCCCCCTCAGCAAGTTTCGTAAATTACTGCTCACTAGCAGAACTAGCTTGCTACTGCAAGATCACAGAGACATCTTTAAGGGCTTAATTCAAGCTTATTTAATTTGGAATTCGTGAAGGTGCAGAATAGATCAATTTCATGGTATATAGGTAGAGGGCTGAATTTCCGATTATAAGAGCCAAAAAGTGACAAAGACGCTGGAGCAGGGTCATAATTCTCAGTATGGATCCTCTATTTCAACCAATTTAGATGCAAGTTTTTTTAGGAATCTTTCTTGATAGTGCTTTCAAATTTGATGCACTATCGATTTTTCTTGATATTGGCACACTACCAAATGCCCCTCCTACACCCCCCCCCCCCTACTCAATTTCCTTTAGCAGCCCTGATACCTAAAACTACTCACCTTTGCTGGGTTGTAATGAGAACCCGTTGACCCACACCCGCCGGTAATATCTCCTTTCTGGTGTATATGGAATCCATGTGGTCCTGGTCTTAGCCCAGTAATGTTCCCAAAGATTCGTATCGGACCTGATGGAGGTAAGGATTGTTCTATCCTAATAACTCCCTCTACACCAGCGTTGCCAGTTAGTTTTGCAATTGCAGCTTTAGGCTCCTGATGAGACTGTTGAAAAATAGACTGGTTAATAGAAATAAACTATTATAAAAGCTTTCAATTTAAATGAGACAGTACCCCAACTTAGAACATACCTTGCTGTATGAAACAAATTTAAAATTTTTACGCAAAATCAAGAAAACGGAAATAGATGAAAGTATATCAACGTTCAAAAATATAAGCATTTCAGCATAAGCAAATTTCATTATATCTGATAACCACTAGTCACTTAGAAATAGTTAATTAGTTATCAATAATTGGTCATTACCAATCCGCTATATGATCTTCAATGTGCCGGACATAAAATCCACTGTCTGTCTTAAGTTATCAATAATTGGTCATTATCAATTGGTCATAATAATTGGTCATAATAAAGTTATCAATAATTGGTCACTATCAATCCGCTATATGATCTTCAATGTGCCGGACATAAAATCCACTGTCTGTCCACTAAAATTGTGGGATGCAATGGCTTAAGACTCGAGTGAAACGAGGCCCATTTGTGGAGGCCAAACAATCAGGTAAAGCCAACAGTCTTCTGCGAGGGTCAAATACCCAAATTAAGAGAGGTTAAAAATCTCAAAAATTAGGACACAATTTTAGAGCAACATTTCGTGATGGCCGAAGGCCCAAGTT
Source organism: Artemia sinica (assembly GCA_027921565.1). NCBI lineage: Eukaryota > Metazoa > Arthropoda > Branchiopoda > Anostraca > Artemiidae > Artemia > Artemia sinica. The sequence continues at coordinate 47,373,966 of CM051274.1, read as the reverse complement.
GAAGCAAAGTCAGTGAAAGGAGTTGCCAAAAGCGCTACAAGGCATTCATTTTGCTGGGAAAAGCACTGGCGAAGGCTAGCCTAATATCCTCTTCTGGCTAGTCTGGTGGTCCCAATCATCTTCAAATTACTTAATCGCTTTGGAGTGAGCAACCTAGCCCTGTTTTCTCGCCACCAAATTAACAATTTAACCTCTTTATACTCATGATCTTTCAGGGATTATTTAAGGAGTATTATTGGAGGACCTAAAGCAGTGACCTATGGCAAGACTCTTCTCCCCCCCCCCCCCCCCCCCACACAGCTCCATAAATATGTACAAGCTAGACCTTTTTCAACTAGTGATGGTTCAGGGAAAATTCAGAGAAATGTATCAAGTGATCAAACAAGTTTGATTCATGAAAATGCAATAATTATACAGTTCACACTTGTTGGTAGTTTACTACAGTGGCTGGTATTTAAGGGCTTGTGAACTATAGGACTTAATATAACAAGCATCAAAATAATGAATATGTAATAACTAGTATACTTAGTACTACACTTATTACTATTACTATGCTTATCACTAGTACTATACATAATAATAGCTATAAGACTCGATATATATTTAATATAATATAATATATATATATATATATATATATATATATATATATATATATATATATATATATATATATATATATATATATAAATATATATATATATATATATATATATATATATATATAATATATATATATATATATATATATATATATATATATATATATATATATATATATATATATATATATATGTATATATATATATATATATATATATATATATATATATATATATATATATATATATATATATATTAAATATATATAAATACATATATTAATATATATATATATATGTATATTTAAATATATATAGATTAAATATATATTTAATCTGGCTATAAAAATACAGGGTACTATATTTTTCTATAGCAGTTAGCCAGACTTAAATCTCTTAGTCCCAAAGGCGCAATTCTAAATTTGAGAAAGCTAAAGCTCTAGTATTAGGAGGGTCAGAAGGGAGTGGCATCCCCATTTGTGAAACATCCCTGTATATGATTTAACATTGCTCTCAAAATCTTTTAGTCATGTCGTGCGTTGTCTTAGATATCGATTATCTCAAAACTGTATCTAAACTGTTTGTACTTCGAAGAGTATTGCTTGTTCGATGGGTTCCGAAGGCTCTGGAAAAATAGCATAAAATGAAGTTATTTCGTGGGCTCTCTTGATCTTTGCAGGTGAATCACATCAAATATGTGTTTCCTCCCGCTGGAAGTTCAAAATCTACCCAAAAGTGCATAGATATGTGCAATAAGATAAAAATAAAACATACAACAGTTTCCGGTCTGTTCCAAATCTTTAAGTCATCTAGCCGAATCTGCAGCAAAGTTTGAAAATTTGACACCCTCCCGGGAAAAATTCCAGATGGTGCCATCTAGTCATTATTTTGAATATCTATTTGCAATAAAAAACGTTCCAACACAGACTCGTTGGACCAGGAAGAGGATTTGAGACTGGGAAAAATTGGGCAATACCACCAAAGGATTTTTTGACCCCTCTTTCCCTCTCAGAAGATTTCTGATTATTTTGGCCTAAAAATGTGATGCTTTGAAACATGAGATCCTCTCCTTAATTCAGAGAAGGTAACCCTCATATCCAGAGGTCTTGCATGTGTATATATGGCGTTAGAGCTTTTACCATGGCTTTCAGGCTGGATTCAATTATGGATGGAACCTTTTTTGTGCTCCCTGGAATGATCCAATAGCTTATATACACATATATATATATATATATATATATATATATATATATATATATATATATATATATATATATATATATATATATATATATATATAATATATATATATATATATATATATATATATTATATATATATATATATATATATATATATATATATATATATAATATATATATATATATATATATATATATATATATATATATTATATATATATATATATATATATATTATATATATATATATATATATATATATATATATATATATATATATATATATATATATATATTCCGTCTTCGCCGCCGGGCCCTGGCACGCAGCAGGCTTCTTTATATAGATTCTCACTGTCGCTTGACTTCTAAACGCAGACATTTTGAGCCTTTTCTTGATGTCATGACGTCCAAATGGACCTTAAATTAGAAGTGGTGCCTTTGTAAAATTACATTTTTTATAGGACCTTAAAAAAGACCTTACATTTTTTAACTTTTGCCTCGGCTTGTCTTTTGTCATTATGAAAGACATATAGCTGAACCTTTGTTTCTTTCAATTGTTCAGGTGGTGGGACAAATACTTCTTTTTTTCCCAACGATTTATCTAGTCCAGGTTTTTGATCTTCAAAGGTATGGAAGGCATTGACGACCACCTTTGTTTCTTTTTAAATGTTCAGGTGGTGGGACAAAAACTTCTTCTTTTGCCTTGGCTTGTCTTTTGTCATTATGAAAGACGTATCGCCGAACCTTTTGTTTCTTATAATTGTTCAGGTGGTGGGACAGAAACTTATTTTTGTTCCAACGATTTATCCAGTTCATATTTTTGATTTTCAAAAGTATGGTAGGTATTGATGGCCATATCCATGTCAAAATCCAAAACCCAATCATCATCACTATCATTTTCAATTTGTGTGGTTCGTCCACAGTTCATATAATTATCCAGTAAGCTTATCGCAGATCATTTCTGGTCTTCGTTCTCGGTGCGAACAAAAAGCTCCTCCCACTTATTTCTGCATTAGCGGGAATGCGGGTTAGTCTGTTTCCGATTGTTTCCAACAAAGTGCATTATTCGTAATAGCGGGTTTCCACAGGTTTCCGATTAGATCACAGTCTGACTTGTCTACCCATGAAAAGATCTGACTTCGCTTATGTTTATATCTGCAAAAACGTTCTCTGGAGCACTCGCACCCCGGTCCGGGTTTTTATAATGGGTGAGACAGAGAATGATCATACTGGATAATTATATGAACTGTGGGTTCGTCACACCTCGGTTTATCTTTCGTCATTATGAAATACGTATCACTGAACCTTTTTTTTAACAAATTTGAGCTTTTCCTCGATGTCATGACGTATATATTTATGATTATTTTTGTATATTTATATATTTATTAAATATAAATATTTATATTATTATATATATTTATCTATTATATATAATAATTTTTTTATTTTTGTCACCCCGGGAACAGGGGTGAATGGCAGTCCATACTTCTCAAAATTTCCGTATCATTCGCCAGTTTTGAGCTTTCATGAATAACTCTACTTCCACCCAACCACCCACCCCCTCCGGCGAAAAGTTCCTGTATATATGCCTAAATATGCAAAAGAAAAAATTAGTATTCAGATTTGTTTTTAAAATAAGGAACAATGAGAGAGAAAACACTCCCATTGATTAATGTCAACATTGGCAAGGCTTTTTTCGATTTTTCATATATATCTTTATGTAACATGCAATTGTTCAAAGGTTATACTTAGGCGTATTTTTCCGGTCTTCTGGCTAACGTATTACATAAGATCAAATCGCGGTAAACATAAGCCAAACTTTTTAGCCAAAGCGCTCTTCCACATGCATAGCCAAGCAAAACATCGAACGATACTGCGAAGAATTAATTATGATATTTAATTTTCAAATTCGATTAACCATTGCGTTGTCATGAACTTCTGGTAAAGTTCATACGAAACACGGAGCTGTAGAATCATATTAAGATTCATTTATGCGAGCCAGGATTTTGTTTTATTGGTATCCTGCCAGTGTTGCCAGTTAGGAAAATTCTATGGTACCACTAAAAAATATAAAATGCTTACCGAAGAAAGTTCTGATTATTGAAATGGAGGTTAAATTTTCTGAATCTTAAAGAAAGATTTAGAGCTTAGTGGGTTCAACAGGAATGACCCCCCTAAAGCAGGCCCAATTTAGGCTAAAAAAGAATCTAGCCCCTGAAATTGAGATAAAACATTAATAGAAGTCAGATTCTCGCTGTTCTTCATCTTTGATTCCAATCTTATATTCTAAAATATAGCATAATCCCAATAGAAAACTGGCCCAGTAGTAGCTCTGGCCTCTTTTGCACCTAGGGTAAAATCTTGATTAGTCTCCCCTGTCTCCGAAAGCTTCCCAGGCCAAATTTAAAAAAAAATTCCTTTTAGTAACAAAATTTTCTGCTTATTTAAATCTTACTTTTCTAACTTAGCCTCTGCAAAATTATCAATTATCTCATCCCAATTGATTACTTCTAATTCTTTAATTTGTTCTACTTACTTTTTTCTTAAATTTTAATTCAAAATTAATTAAATTCGGTCTACTAACTTTTATTTTCAAGGAATGGTGATGAACATTTGGGAAAATCAAAATTTTGGGTTAAGTTTGCTTGTATTTACTGCCAACTGCGTCCTCAACTTTATTTTGATAAAAATGAAACTTCAAAAATTACAAGATGATTCTAACCATTAGACTATTTATTTGAAATTTTGAACCCTTAAAATTTCTGCGCCCGGTGAAGTGCCCCCTCTGGCCCGCCGCTAAAACTGCCTCTGAACTGGCCGCAACTTTTTGGATGTATCTCTCTTATGACTAAAATACAATTTTTGACGATGCCACTGAAACACAACACACATACATAATGTGCCACAATTAAAAGTTATTAAAAGGTATCACTAGAAATAGAAACGCACCGGAATCCATAAAACCATTTAAGGGGAGAGACATAACAAGGAGGATGCTTTAATTTGACTAACATACTGAACATACTGAAGGATGCTGATTCAAAAAAACTTCACATTTTTGGAGGTTTCTGAGCCCTTCCAAGGGTTGATTCTAAATGGGTTTTGGAGCATATCCCAATACAAATTTTCTGGGTATATTAATGCCCGTGCCACATTATAGTCACACTTGTCGATAAAATCAAAATTACGCACGACTACAGCGCCAATTACGTTCGCCGTTCGTAATTTCTCGAGTTGAGCGTTGTTCAACTTTCAAGCATAGATTTCTTGACTGACCAATCAGAGTCAAGGTTTAAGGCATAATTTTTAAAACTAGAAAAGATGGAAACTTAGAACAGCGGTTTTTCTATCTGGGAGAGGAATCTGACAAAAGTTAAAAAGACTTAGTATTAGTAGAGAATGGTTGGACACAAATTACTGTTGGTGCAAACTCTTTAAACTAATTTCTTCCAATTTTAATTTATTGCTCTTTAAATAAAAGTGTGACGCTAAAATCAAGAAAATTGCCTAGTCATTCATGATATTTGGCTTTCTTTATCGACAGATATGACTATGATGTGACACGGGCAGAAGTCTTTTAAAGAGCTTTACTACCTTAAGTTGCTTTCGACATCTTTTCAAGCGCTTCAGACTGTAAAAAGAGTTCTACCACTCCAAACTCTACCATCATTACTCACTTTGAGGCAGATAATCTTCTAACATCACAGGGGTGGATCCAGAGCCAAACATCTCTCTACGGAGAGAGTGAGAGAGAAAGAGAGAGAGAGAGAGAGATAGAGAGAGAGAGAGGGAGAGAGAGAGAGAGAGACAGAGAGAGAGAGAGAGAGAGAGTTGAATACTTACAAATGGATCAAATCGGTAGCGGCCCCCGTCTCTGTTGTACGGTTTAACGAAAACATCATGGACAGCACTTCTATAATGCGGGATGGGAGGGGCACTACGGATTAGAACTTTAGGAGAATCTGCTATTACTCGTAGATTCCTTGCATTTGCCGCGGCAGCAATGAAAAGAAGGGAGCTGAAAAAACATAGAAAAACTTTTACTCAAAGCCAATCGTACACGCAAAAACTTACAGCGAGGGGAATGAATTTCATGCCGAATCTAGAAAATAGCCTAAGCAAATGAAAAATATGAGAAATCACACGGAGAACTTCGATATTTGGGAGGAAGGGACATAGGTCAAATTCCCTTTCCCATGTATACTTGTCGGGTCAAGGTTAGTTGTAAAGTGGAATAGACGATATTGTTGAAAACTAGGGTTGTGACCGTTTCTGAACTCCATGGGTAATGAATCGAAACGAAATGCAAAATCTTACAGCAAGGGGAAGGAATTTCATGACTAATCTAGAAAATAGCCCAAGTAAATGAGTCATATAAGAAATCACAGGGAGAACTTCAATATTTGGGAGGATGGGACATAGGCCGGAGTCTTCTTCTTGCGGATACTTGTCAGGTCAAGGTCAGTTGTATATTGAGATACTCCATAGGTAATGAATCAGAATGAAATAGATATAACCTTAATGCAGTTATGTATTAATGCCGTCTTTATTTGAAAAATTGAAGATATAGGCTTGAGCTTGATGGAAGATTGATATTTTATTTTAGTTAAGTCGTATTTATACACAGATCAATTTCTATACGAGGTTAATTAGAAATTTGTAAAAGTGACAAATTTTGAATAGGACACGTTAGAATAGGAATTATTCTTTTTTTAATGCGGACAAGCTTAGAGATCCCCAAAACGGTCAAGATCCCTTTTCTGAAGGAAATCTCACGAGTCAGTTCTTTTGAAACAACTGGAAGGAAATACTTTAATAACAAAAAGTTAATTCCGTTCGATTCATCGTTTAACATTATTGAGCCAAAAAGTACTACTTAGTGGTGAAAATTGGGGCAGGGTAAGATTCCAGTGGGTAACCGCACCCTAAGTTTCGAAAAAACTTTTTTTTTTGAATTTTCACTAGAAAATATCATTTTTTCTATTTTCATTGAAACAGATCATAAAAAAAATTACCACCCCTAGATATTGAAAAACACACCACTCTCCCCAGATATGTCTGTAAATTAGTGCCACTGGTACTACTCCTTTGTTCTTATAGTGTTTCCTTCAGAAGAGCCCATAGAACAGGGTGCTACCTAAATTTAGTCATTATTTGAAGAATAGCAGAAGCAGTATAATTTTGTCAAAACCCAGGGGCGGGGGAGAGGGAAAATTTGGAGTCAATTTTCCCAAGTCAAGTGAAAATGACTAAGTGAAAAAGGATCCACATAGCAACATAAAGGCAAACGTATATCAAAGAAAACTGATCTGTTTCTGTGGATGCTCAAATTATGTAGGCCTACATGGGCGCCCATAAGCTGAATTCCAGGGGGGGACAAACCTGGTCTAATTGGCACTTTTAATGCTATATAATAGAAATCTCAGAACAAAAATATAAAACTAAGGCAGCATAATTCAGCAAGGGGGGCCGGGTCCCCCTCCCCCCCCCCTCTTATGGGCACCCGTGTAGGCCTATTTTAGTTTTGACAAAATTTTTGAAGAAACTCAATTTCAACTTAGAGGGGGTGGTAAACTAGGGTCTGGGGGTAGTAGTCCCCCTGGCCCATAAAAAATCACGCCCCTGAATAGCAGTCACATTAATGAATTATAGTACAAGCTAGTAGTCTAATATTATTTTCAAGTTTTAGAGCACAACAAATTATGATTCATTTCAAGACTAACGTAAATCCCAAAGAGATCCAAGAATTTTTGAAAAGTTTTATTGTATGAACTTCTGGCGTCTGCAAAATGGCTAGATAACTTCCTTCTGAGTTTATCCTATCCCGAAATACACTATTTCCTATAATAAAAAAGGTAAAGAATACGGCATTGTACTTACAGTCCCTTCTGACGGTGCTGATATTCGTTTTCTGGCCCTTCAGTCAGGAAGTGCAATGGAAGGCTAAGGGCCAGCCATCCTGTGCTTTAACACACCCTCACTGTTTACCTTCTCCGGATCTCTTCAGATATCCAGTTAGAGATGGTTCAGCTCTGGCTGAGCTTTAAATGTCAAACCACTAACCCCTATTACAAACCAAATAACCAGTGATACCAGGACTCTTAGACAAAGGACAAAGCACGTCTTAGACAAAGGACTAAGACTAAGGACATTAGCACGCTACACTTGAAATCCTTTGTCCTCACGGACAAAGGATTTCAAGTGTAGCGTGCTAATGGATAAGTGCTTATTTCTTACAATTACTTTCCTATATATATATATATATATATATATATTCCCATAATTAATAATTATCATAGTGAAATATATTTGATTATATTTTTTTGATATTTATTTACATGAATGATATTATTTATTTTAGAACATATTTAAATGACAACTCACCAAATAATTAATCTCATACTCTTGAAGTAATTCTGACTGTTTGAGGTGGGAAACTAAAATGATAGAAGATTACAACTGAGTGTGCTGTAATCACAAATTAAAGGAACAAAACTGAAGGAGTAATAAACCGACACAGATGACGTAGTTTCTCTCTAACCGTTTGTACGTATAACATGCTGTAGCGACCTTGGTGTCAAGCAGTTTCATTATTATTAGATTAGATCGAAGCTCAAAAAAGTAATTTAATTATTTTCTTTTCATTTTATGTCAATAACCTGGGAAATCATGTTTTTTTTTTGTTTCGAGCTACTAAAATTTGAGAAATTAACAAAACCCTTAAAATACTCCAAGGATATCAACTAAGAAACTTTTTTTCGCCCCTTGCATTCATCTGTTAAAGCCTGAAAGCGGCGGTTTTTAAGAAAACTCTTTTGTTGTTTAAAATTGTTTAACTTTTCATGGCAGTATCACCATGCTGTGTTGTCACGTTGATTCATGGAAGTAGTAAGCAAATTTTATCACTCAAATTTTACAGCTCTTTCTGCCAAAATCCAAACACCAGTTGATTCCCAAGGACAATTAAATTTTCAAAAAAAAAACAACCTCTTTTTAAGTTCTTTAGTGGCATAATCATTTAGCTTATTTTCACTCACGTTTCTTTTTTTAAGTTTGGCAACCGCTGCTACCGAAAAACGGTAGCAGCGGTTGTGCTTGTCTAGTAAGATTCTAAGATAAGACAAGTAAGATTCTACTTGTCTAGAATCCAGAAAACACGAGATAAGTGAAGATCACTAATGCTAATGAAATAATACAAAATAGAATGAAAATATAATAGTTTAGAAACAAATCTGGGCTATGTATTTGCACATTAGGGGGGGGGGGGATAAAACATAGCATATATTAACTATGTAACCAAACCTAACCCAACCTTGGTACCCTTTATTCCCCCTAAACCCCAAAAAACTAAAGTTTAAACATAGTTCCCGGAGTGAGAAACCCTCTGTTTATACAGCGTTTAGGCATTTTCGATAAAATGACTATCTGATCTTCAATACAATTGTCACGTGTTTTCTGGATTTTAGACAAGTACCAAAAATTGAATAACTGTATTGAAAGTCTTCTCCATTAAAACTAAACCTCTGTTGGTTTTAATCTTTTCATGTATATGGTTGTGTAGGTTCCTACTTAACCGGATCAAATAATCCGGTTTTATTTTCACTGTCCATGGTAATTGAAGAAAGTTTTGTATCCAAATGGTTGAGACAGAGATTATATGGCGTCACTTCCAGTGTCGTTACTAGACAAAATGTTTGGTGGGGGGGGGGAGCAAGAGTTTTTACCGACTGGCTCGTCATTTTACCGACTGTTTTGGTCAATAATTAGCATAATGTCCGTCTCGAATACAATACGTAAAATCAAACAGTTCGTGGTAACGAACTGTAAGTAAGGAGCGACCCGGCTCAATGGTAACCGAAACTCTAAAAAAAGGGTTTTTGATACCAATAGATACATCAAAAGAATCAGATTTCAATGCTGATTTCAAATATATAACTTTCATCAAGTTTAGTGCTACCCATCAAAAGTTACGCGCCTGAGAAAATTTGGCTGATTTTCAAAAAAAGGGGGAAAGACCCCCTAAAAGTTATAGAACCTTAATGAAAATCACACCATCATATTCAGCGTATCAGAGAACCCTACTGTAGAGGTTTCAAGCTCCTATCTACAAAAATGTGGAATTTCGCATTTTTTGCCAGAAGAAAGATCACGGATGCGTGTTTATTTGTTCTTTTGTTTGTTTTTTTTCCCAGGGATGATCGTATCGACCCAGTGGTCCTAGAGTATCGTGGGAGGGCTCATTGGAACGGAAATTAAAAGTTCTAGTGCCCTTTTTAAGTGACCAAAAAAATGGAGGGCAACTAGGCCCCCTCCCACGCTTATTTTTTTCCCAAAGTCACCTGATCAAAATTATGAGATAGCCATTTTGTTCAGCATGGTCGAAAATATGATAAATATGTCTTTTAGGATGACTTAATCCCCCGAATTCCCCAGGGGGAGGGCTAAAATTTATGAACTTTACCCAATGTTAACATATAGTATTGGTTATTGGGAAGTATACAGAAGTTTTTCAGGAGGTTTTTTTCTGATAGAGGGAGGGAAGGGTGGGTCGGGGGTTATGTTGGAGGATCTGTCCATGAAGGAAGTTTTCATGGGGGAAGGGAAATTGCCATGAAGGGTGCGCCGGACTTGCCAGCATTATTTATTGGTAATTGGGAAGTATACAGACATTTTCAGGAAGGATTTTTTCCGAGGAAGGGGGGGGGCTAGAGGACGGGGTTACTCTGGAGAATCCTTCCGTGGAGGATGTTTCTTTGGGGTAAGGGACATTTCTATGAAGGGGGCGCCGGATTTCCAAGCATTATTTAAAAAACGATCAGAAATTAAATAAAAAAAAACAAGTTTTTTCAACTGACAGTAAGAAGGAACATTAGAACTTAAAACGAACAGAAATTATAACGTATTTGAGGGGGTTCTCCCCAAGTCAATACCTCGCTCTTTACGCTACAGTTTTTTTTTAGTGCTTTCAAAAGAGCTATCTATTCTAATTAAACGGCCTTTGTGATTCAGGGGTTTGTGAATCAAAATTTTTTTTAACTTTTAACGTAAAGAGCGTGGTATTGACTAAGGGGAGAACCCCTCATATACGTAATAACATATACGTAATAAAAAAAACAATAAAAAAACAAGCGATGCGGCTCAATAGTAATCGAAACTTTTAAAAACGGAATTTTGATGTCAATAAATGTATCAAAAGAATGTGTTTATAATGCTGATTCTAAATATATAAATTTTATTAAGTTTAATATTACTCATCAAAGGCTACGAGCCTGAGAAAACTTACTCGATTTTTTAAAGAGGGGGGAAACATCCCTACAAGTGAAAGAATTTTAATGAAAATCACACCGTCAGAATTCAGCGTATCAGAAAACCCTATTACATAGGTTTCAAGCTCATATCTGCAAAAATCTGCAACTTTGTATTTTTTGCCAGAAGAAAAATATACGAATATAGAAGTTAGTTACGTAAGTTAATTTGTAAAGACATCCATTTAGCAAAAGAAAAGTAAAATTTTTAGCAAATTGGTTTACTTATCAAAGACGGTTAGCCAAAATAAAAGCTGCATTAACTAAAAAACGATCAGAAATTAAATAAAAAAAACAAGTTTTTTAAACTGAAAGTAAGGAGCGACATTAAAACTTAAAACGAACAGAAATTATTCCGTATATGAAAGGGGCTGTCCCCTCCTCAACGCCTC
>CM051274.1:47197465-47354965 GCA_027921565.1 Artemia sinica | reverse complement strand
CTTTGCATACCATAATTCTTCACTACTCTCTGGTTCGTTAATTTTTGTCTCTTGTTACTTTGCATAAAAACCAGAGAGATGCAATATGCAATTGCATTGCAAATATTGCAATATACACAGTTCTTCATATGTTGACAAAAAAAGTATCGTCTTTATGAAATGAGTTTAAATCATTTCGAATCCTGTTTCCCACTTGCAATTCCTTACATCATTCGTAGTCAAGAATTTTATTTTCAAGTTGAATAGAATAATAGAACGCAACATTCATTACAGTTTGATTTTGAAATTGATAGCAGAAAGATCGTTTCTACAGCTGAACTGTAAGTTTGCAGAATTTTTTTTTCTTTTACTGTTTTTAGATAAGATTTTCTTAATGTATAATACTCAATATTTGAACGCCTGATAGATGAAAGAAAACACAATCTGAAAATATTTACCCCCCCCCCCAAAAAAAAAACCTTCTATTGGGACAAAATTTAGCTATAGACTAAGCTATGTACAAGGTTGGGGAATTAATGATTAAAATGGAAGTTACCTCAAAAATATGATTCATAAGAAAACTGTAAATTATTGCCTATAGGGGAGGATATGGGGCTATCATTTTTAAATGATAATACCTAATTTTTTATATCGAAAGCAGGGATGCCAAAAAGACATTTATTTTTGTCATTTAAAGCGGAGATGGAAAAAAATACTATCAAATTCCCTGGGAAACCATTGAAATATTTTGATAGACCCAGGGCCCCCCATTGGGACTTAATCATTGTCTTGGGTATTTTGCGATTTCTCATAGGCTACTGGCCTAATTTGGCTTTTGTGTGTGCTCCCTTTTAATTAGATTCTTTGGATCTTATTTAATGCCACGGCGAATCTATGACTCAGTTTCCAATAGTTTGAGGTATATCTGAATAATTTCGCCTTTTTTGTTATTGCCTTCGTACCCCTTTACTCATACCCTCAATTTTTTTTCAAGGAACACTTAGCTGTTTAACTTTATTTCGCGTGTTTGTTTGAATCATATAGTGACCTAGTTAATTATCAAATAAATTATTTTTCTAATGTAAAGCTTAGACGGTATCCTAGCAAGGTGGTATCCAGAAGGGGGGGTAGGGAGGTATTACATTTAAATGATAATATCTCGAATTTTTTTTAATGAAAGCAGGGATCCAAAAAAGTTATTTTTTTTAATTTAAAGCAGAGACGGCATCCTATCAAGGTGGTATCAAGAGGGGGGGGGGAGCTATCATATTTAAATGCTAATACCTCGAATTATTTTTTTGAAAGCAGGGATGCCAATAAGTTATTTTTTTTTATTTAAAGCAGAGACGGTATCCTATCAAGATGATGGTATCCATAGGGGGGGCATAGGGAGTTATTATATTTAAGTGATAGTACCTTGATATTTTTTTATTGAAAGCAGGGATGCCAAAGAGTATTTCTTTTTAATGAAAGTGGAGATGGTATTCTATCAAGGTGGTATCCAGAGGGGGGGGGGGGTGCGATAGGGAGATATTATATTTAAATGATAGTATGTCAAATTTATTTATTTTTTAAAGCAGGGATGCCAAAAAGTTAATTATTTTTTTAATTTAAAGCAGAGAAGGTACCCTATAAAGGTGCATGGTATCCAGGGGGGGGGGGTAGGGAAGTATTATATTTAAATGATAATATCTTGAATTTTTTTATTGAAAGCAGGGATGCCAAAAAGATTTTTTTTTAATTTAAAGCAGAGACGGTATCCTATCAAGATGGTATCCAGAGAGGGGGGGCATAGGGAGTTATTTAAGTGATAGTACTTTGATTTTTTTTTTTATTGAAGGCAGGGATGCCAAAAAGTTATTTTTTTTAATTTAAAGCAGATACGGTATCCTATCAAGGTCGTGTCCAGAGGGGAGGGGGGTAGGGAATCATTATATTCAAATAATAATATCTTGAATTTTCCTATTGAAAGCAGCCTCAGTCCACACAAAGTGGATAAGTTGATTCTTATCCATGACAATTATAGCCACATCCCGCAGTTAAAATAGACTTCCAAGTTTGAATGAAGGAATTTTTTCGACCAGTTGACCCCTAGATTTTTTGTCCCTCCACACTATTCTGAAAAATACCTTTTTTTACACATACTAATATTTGGACTTTCATTAGCATACCAGCTTACCCGTCACGCGTTGTCACGATCTTAAAAGAAAGGAAATTCAATGAGAATACCCCTAAGGAAAATTTCTAAACGTTCACTGTCTTAGTTAAAAGTTTCTAACGTCATAATGTTTTCATTTTAGTTGAATTATAATTGAGAAATATATTCGAATCATACAAGATTACGTTGAATTGCTATGCATGCTCTTCAAAAAGCTGTTCAATTTTCTGATATCGTCCATTATATAAATTCATTTAAGTTCGACCAAGCTAATTGGTTGAGACTGACACATTGATTGGAAAATAAATTCCATTTTCCTTCCAGTACTGATTTGGGTCATCCACATTTCGTCATTGGGAACTGATGCTTGATTATTTTTTAAGGTCAAATTTTAAGTTATCCTATTCAAAATGATTATACATGATTGTGGAAAAAATTGGTAGGACAGGTTGATGTGTTTTTTGTGTTTTAAATATATTTCTGCTTGCAATTGTATGTTCTTTTGTGTATTGTAAATATTGTTTTATCCTTTATGTATGGTATATTTCGACAGTTGGATAATGTTTTGAAATGTTAGTCAACACATGTAAATTAAAGAAGGAAGAAGCCAAGCAAAAATACTCCGTACAACATCTTTGTCCAACCCCTATGATAATTTAAAAATTAACAAGATTTTCGTGAGTTATACTTCATGTATTTTATTTTTTTTTTAATTGTTATTAAAACCCGTTTTTAATACAAGGAAGGCTTTTTAGGAATCTAAAAGAGCAAAAAAAAAAAAACGATCAATATCAAAGTCGCCCATTTCAACTGTTTTAAATGTGACAAAGCAGATATTGGCTAAGGGCATTATGAAAAAATTAAGCTTCTAAGTTAAAACTTATATCCAAAGTTTCTACCCAGATAACTGACGAATTTTGTGATACGGTATTTGAAGTTTTGTATGCAGTAATGCTCGATGAAAAAACTACTAATTTTGATAATTATTTATGTTAAGAATACATAGCTAATAGATACTTCAACTAGCATGCAAGGGTTCTGAAACGTCACAGCCATTTCGTTTCTATCAGATTTCTACTTCTCTAGATGAATAACAAAGAAGACCAGTTTCCAGCCAGCGACTTGTGAAGTTTTGAACTCATGAATAGACTCGAATCTGTTGTAAATTTAAGCTGTGATTTGAGAAAGACTGATGAAAACATTAATGTTTGCGGTCAACATTGATCGCGCCGGTGGCGCGCCGCCGACGTCTTACTGGCGGAGCGGCGCAGCGCGCTGTTTTTGGCACTACCGCCACCGGTTTTCCCTCATCGGTGCGGCACCGGGGTCTAGTTTTGAGCAGGACACTCCCCCACAACCCTCAGGGCAAGGGGTTTAAGTTATGTCCTGGGGCATATAAGGTTTTTATAGAAGGCATTGTCCTAGAAACTTCAAAAAAGGCTCATTCGATTGGAATTTCAAAGGGCTAGTGCATTTTTTGATAGTCGAAAGTGATTGGAGGGCAACTAGCCCCCCTCCCTCACGACCATCATTTCCCCACACACATCCAATCAAAATTTTGAGATAGCCATTTTGTTCGGCGTAGTTGATATCCAGATAGAAACTATGTTTTGAGGAAGACACTCCCCCACAACCCTCAAGGCAAGGGTTTTAAGTTATACCCTGGGGGCATATTAGGTTTTTATAGAAGGCATTGTCCTAGAAACTTCAAAAAAGGCTCATTCGATTGAAAATTCAAAGGGCTAGTGCCCTTTTTAATAGTCGAAAGGGATTTGAGGGCAACTCACCCCCTCTCACGCCCACCTATTCCCCAAACACATCCAGTCAAAATGTTGAGACAGCCATTTTATTAAACGTAGTTTTAAGTTCTGAAAATTAGGTCTTTGAGGATGACAACTCCCCCACAGCACTCAAGACAAGGGTTGTAAGTTATGCCCTGGGGGCATATAAGGTTTTGAATAGACAACGTTGACGCAGAAATTTCAGAAAGGGCTCATTCGATTGGAAATTTAAATGGCTAGCTCCCTTTTTAATATTCGAAAGTGATTCTAAGGCAACTGACACCCCTTCCACGCCCACCATTTCCCCAAACACATCCAATCAAAATTTTCATATAACCATTTTGTTCAACGTAGTTGAAAGTTCTGGAAATTATATGTTTTAGTAGGACACTCCCCCCACAGTCTTCAGCGGCAAAGGTTATAAGTTATGCCCCGGGGGCATATATGGTTCTTATGGAAGGAATGCTCGTATAAACTTTAGAGAGGGCTTATTTGATTGGAAATTGAAAGCTCTAGTCCAATTTTTAAGCGTCAAAAGATATTGGAGGGTAACCAGCTTCCCCACCCCCAAACCCTTTTTTCCCAAATGCATCCAATAAAAATTTTAAGATAGCTATTTTGCTAAAAATAGTTCAAAGATCATATAACAAATATTCCGGTGTCGACACAACCCACCAGGGCCTTAGGGCAGGCGTTGTAAGTTATGCCCTGGAGGCATATATGAGTCTTTTGGAAGGGATATTCGTATTAACTTCAAAGAGGGATCATTTGGTTGGAAATTTAAAGTTTTAGTTCACTTTTTAAGAGTCAAAAGAGATTGGAGGGCACCTAGCCCCCCTCCCCCCTGCCCACGCCCTTTTTTCCTCAAACCCATCCGATAACAACTTTGAGATAGCCTTTTTTAAATAGTTCAATGACCATATAACGAAAACTCATGGGTCAACACAGCCCCCAGGGCCCGAGGGCAGGTGTTGTAAGCTATGCCCTGGGGGAATATATGGTTCTTCTTGAAGGGATTCTCGTAAAAAATTCAGAGATGGTTCTATAAAATTCAAACTCAAAACGATCAGAAATTACTATTAAAGAATAAATGAAACCCAAAACGAACAAAAATTAAATAAACAATAATAGTAAAAACATACAACAAGTAATAATATAAATGAATAAATAAATCTTAAAGCGAGTAATGGTTAGATTTAATGTGAAAAATCAAGCTTAAAACGAAAAGATATATTTTCCTATTGAAGTATAAATAAAACTTAAAACGAACAGAAATTAAATAAACAATCAATGCAAAAAAACATACAATAGATTTTAGTTTAAATTAATAAATAGATCTTAAAACGAGTGAAACTTAAATTGAATATGCAAATCAAGCTTGAAATGAACAAAAATCACCACAAACAAGAGTTTGGGTATGACTTCCTTCTCTCACTGTAAAAGTCTTAAACCTACTGCGTCATTGGCGCTTTACTAAAAACCAATTTTATGACAAATAATTTCTTTTGTACTTAGTATTGAAAATAAACATTAAAATTATAGTAACATTTTGAACTGATGAGCTTTCAGCAATCAATATCATTACACATCAAATATTCAGTTTAATTTATTAGCTCTTTTTAAAGTTGTTAAAGACGAATGTAATTTCCCTACAAACAAGTGTTTTAGATACTGCCTCTTTTCCTAACTGTAAATAAAAACCAAAAGCCTACTGCGTCATTGGCGCTTAACTGAAAACGGATTATATTACAAATATTTTGTTTTCCAGTTCTTACCGTATTGAAAATAAAAATACAATTACAGTGAAATAAATTCTTGAACTGATGGATCTTTCAACAATTAATATCATTATACATCAAATATTCAATTTGATGTTGTTTATACTTTCCAAGACTGTTCAAAACGCACATAGTTTTCAGTAAAGCGCCAATGACACAGTAGGTTTTAGACTTTTACACCCAAAAGGGTAGAGGGCGGTAGGGGCTAGTTGCCCTCTGATCTTTTTTCACTCTGAGAAAATGAACTACAACTTTTAATTCCCATTCAAATGAACCCTCTCTGAAGTTTATAAGAGCATGCCTTGCATAAGAACCATATATTCCCCGAGAGCAATACATACAACGCCTGCCCCGGCCCTGGGGGGGGGGTTGTGTCGACACATGAGTTTTTCGTATATAATCTTTAAACTATTTTTAACAAACTGGCTACCTCAAATTTCTTATCAGATGTATTTGGGAAAAAAGAGCTTGGAGGGGTCAGTTGCTTTGTGATCAATTTTGACTCTTAAAAAAGGGCACTAGAACTCTCAATTTCCAATCGAATGAGTCCCTTTTGAAGTTTATACGACGACCCCTTCTATATGAAGTGCCTCTGGGAAATGGGAATGGAGTGCGGGGGGAGGCTAGATGCCCTCACATCACTTTTGACTCTTAAAAAGCGAATTACAACTTTCAATTTCCAATTAAATGAGCCCTCTAGGAATTTTATACGAGCATCTCTTCCATAACAACCATATATGCCCCAGGGCATAACTTACGACGCCTACCCCCGGGACCTGGGGGGCTGTGTCGACACCGGAGTTTTTTGTTATCAGAACTTTGAACTATTTTTAACAAAATGTCTATCTCAAAATTTTCATCTGATGCATTAGGGCGTGAAGGAGGGGGGGGGGCTAGTTGCTCTTCGTTCTCTTTTGACTCTTAAAGAAATGAACAAGAACTTTCAATTTCAAATCAAATGAGCCCTCTCCGAAGTTTATACGAGCATCCCTTCCATGAACCGTATATGCCCCTAGAGTATTACTCAAAACGCCTACCTCCGGGACAGGGCGGGCTCCGTCGACACAGGAATTTTTCTTATCTGACCTTTGAACTATTTTTAATGAAATGGCTATTATAAAAATTTTATCGGATGGGCTTGGGAAAAAAAGTGTGGGGGGGGGGGGAGGGCTAGTTGCCCTCGGATATCTTTTGAATCCTACAACTTTCAATTTCCAGTCAGATGAGCCCCTTCTGAAGTTTATACGAGCATCCCTTTCATAAGAACCATATACGCCCCCAGGACAACACTTACAACACCCACCCCCCGGGCGCTCCCATCCCCTAGGGGGGCGTTTTTGTTATCTAATTTTTGAACAATTTCCAAAACGTGTTTGGGGAAAAAGAGCGTGGGGGGGGGGGCTAGTTTAACTCCCTTGACTCTTAAAAAGTGAACTACAACTTTCAGTTTCCAATCAAATGAGCCCTCTGTGAAGTTTTGTACGAGCATTTCTTTCATAAGAACCATACATGCCCTTAGGGCATAAACTTAGAACGCCTTCCTATGTGCCCTGGGGGGGGGGGTTCTATTGACACCAGATTTTTCTTATCCGACCTTTGAGCTATTTTTAACAAGATACCTATCTCAAAATTTTCATCAGATGGTTTTTGAGAAAGAAGGCGTGGGGGGACTAGCTGCCCTCGTATCTCTTTTGACTATTGAAAAGTGAGCTCGAACTTTCAATATCCAATCAAATGAGTCTCTCTGAAGTTTATACGAGCATCCCTTTCATACAAACAATATATGCATCAGGGCATAACTTAAAACGCCTGCCCCCAGGCCCTGGGGGGCTGTGACGACACCTGAGTTTTTGTTATATGACTCTTGAGAAATGTTTAATTTACTGGCTATCTCAAAATTTTTATTGGATGCATTTGGGGAAAAAAGGGTTTGGGGAGGGGCTTGTTGCCCTTTCATCTCTTTTGACTCTAAAAAATTTAACTAGAACTTTCAATTTCCAAGCAAACTGAGCTTAAGTTTAAAATGGCCTTTACTTTTCTTTGAAAAAACTTATTTTTCGGAAAGTTTTTTTTTTTTAATTAATGTCAATAGGAAACGAACAGAGATTATTTAAAAAAACTTTTTGTCCAAAACAACTCTTTCAAAGAAAGTGAAGAGCTCCATTAAACGAAAAATGATCAAAAATAAAATCAAATATCTTCGACGCGTAAAACTACCACAAATCGCCATCAATAAATATATGAAATAAATATAATAAATATATGAAATCAATAAATATATGAAATCAAAAACAAACAAAGATTACAATAAATAACCCAGCCAGACTTAAAACGAGTAAAAATTAACATAAGTAGGGTTGACAATCCACATGCCTTCTCAAGACCAGATCTTAATTTGTATTTTATTGAAAAAAAAATGACCATGGATTGTCAGTTTAATCTAGATTACTGATATTTATTCCTTAAAGTCTAAATAATTTTTATTTATTAAAGTCAAAAAAGTGAAATCATTGTTTGCTCTTTTATTTTCAGTAAAATGCAAATTGTTCTGTTCTTGTGTTCTTGAAAAGGTGTTGGGGTTGTCAGCCCTATTCGTGTTAATTTTTGCTTGTTTCGAGTTTGACTGGATTATTTATTGTAATTTCTGTTCGTTTTGGGTTTCATTTATTTATTGATGGTGATTTGTGGTAGTTTTACGTTTGGAAGATTATTTGACTTTATTTCTGCACGTGTTTTTTTTTTTAATGGATGTCTTTACTTTTCTTTGAAAACTTGTTCTGTGGAAAAAGATTTTTAGATTAATAATTAAAAAGGAACAAACAGTCTTAAATATGCACGTTGAACTCCGTTTATCTACAAGACTAGCAACCTTATCAGTGTCGTTACATTTTATATTGGAAAATCTGCCTAGATTCTTTAGTTATTTTCTTTCAAAATCAGGGGATAGAGAAAGTAATTCCTAAAAGAGAATGCAGTGGAGCCTTGAAATTTACCTAAAGGTGAGTTTGTAATCCTATTACGACTATGCTCCTGAGCCAGAGACAGTTTTAAGGAGACGGGGGCACAGCGGGCCACTTGCCCTGGGTGCAAAAATCTTAGGAGTAAACCATTTCAATAATGGTTATAATCCTTTTATAATTTTTTAATTTTCTTTCTATTAAAATAAAGTAGAGGACACAGTTAATAAATGGAAATAATTAATAACTTATTAATTAATTAATAAGATTAAATATATTAAAAAATCACATAATGATAATTATCTAATAATAATACAATTAAAATAACTACTAATATTTAAATAATAAATTTAATTTAATTAAAAAGCGAATCATTAATTAATTAATAAATTGAAAATAATTTTGTCAAATTTCGACCTGAGAATTTTGTGGGAGACAGAGGGGAAGCGCTAATGAAGATTTGGCCCCGCACGCAAGAGAGGCCAGAACCACCACTGTGCTAAACATAGCATGAGCCTTCTCTAGTTTTTAATAAATATTACAAAGGTAAATTGTCCCGAAGTTGAACTCGTAAATAATAAAAAGAATTTCAAAGGTTAATAAAATAGAGGAATAGATTTCTTTACGCATAGGAATTTCTGTAAATCCAGAATTTCCTTCTTGATTGGTTGAAAATAAAGCCGTGGTTAACAGAAAATGGAAAAAAATATACATAGCAGGCAAAAACATATTCATTTATTTCTAGGGGGGGGGGGGGCTCAAACTTTCAAGGAGAGCGTATTTTTGAAAAGGAACCAAAAATAAGAGAGTTACATGGAAAGGTGAAAAATCATTGAAAAATCACAAATATATTGAGATTATAGGAGGAGAAAGAAAGTAAAGGCTTCTCCGCTGCGTGATAGTCTGTAGTTAGATGTCATTAATTTACTTTCAGAGGTCACTGATAGAAATCAGAGGTATAGAAATGAAATAAATTCTGGACAAAATACTTCTGTCCCGGACGGTAAGCTTTTTTGGTTAACATAATATCAAGCTGTGCATGGTAATTGTACTACAGCAATTGCTGCAACCTAGTATAAAATGAGCAACAACCCATAATAATGGGAAATTAAGAAATGAATTCTTTGATAAATTTCAAAATGCAACCCCCGTTTGGCATTCATTTACGATTTTTAACTAAAATTTTGCTTTTTCTTAGTAAAAGTCTATTTTTTCTAGTTTTTCTAGTAAAAATCAATTCCGAAAAATCAGTAATTTCGAAAAAAACCCTTGAGACCCATGAAAAAAGTGGCAGAGGCAAATAAAACTGAACCATTGAAATCCAATTCTGAAAATCCTTACATTCTCAAGGTTGGTTAGAATTAATAGCCAAAAAAAAATCATAATGCCTTGCGCAGTTCACGTTTCTCTAATAAATCTTAAGATGGACCTTATAGAATGGATTAGCCCCGTAATACAATAAAAAATACACTGTCAAGTCCAACATTTCTTGAGAATATTGAACAGAGGTTTCAAGCCATTTTCAGCAAAAACTAGTAAATTGACACTTTTGCGAAGAAGGGTGGTCAATATTACGTGTTTCTAATGAAATAAGGGGTGTATTAAAGCAAACTAGGAGTACTTTGTGCGCTACGGGGAGGTGACCACAGGGGAGGTAACACCACTAATTATATTAGATTTACTGGCAGTAATTTCTTGAAAGTATTTTTGCAAATATTTTCTTTGCCAATTGCTTTTCAAACTATTTGAAAAAAAAGCAATATAGGTTTTTCTTCTTCCTAGGGGGAGGGGTTTATAGAACTGTTGGTCGTAGAAGATCGAGCGAAGGCTCGTTTGAACAGAAAAGGTTCTATTGCTTTTTTTAGAATCACAAGTGACTGGAGTAAAATGCGATGTTTCAAAGAAAGTCGCAGTATTTGGTATCTATTATGTATTATTATCTATATGTGACGTCATGCAAAACTAGTGATTCTAGTCTAGTCATTCTAGTTACGATTGTCTTAGTGACGATATATGTAGTAAAATGCAAATTTTCAAAGTAAGTCGCAGTCTTTGGTATCTATTATGTATTATTATCTATATATGACGTCATGATGTCATACAAAACTCCTATCAAAAACAGTGGTTCCCTGTTTACGGATTTTTGAAGAAAAAACTTCTCCCTAATTGAATATTCAAACAATAAGTTTCTCTTCAACTAAAAGTAAGAAGCAACATCAAAGCTCAAGAGGAACAGAAACTACTCCGTAGATGAGGAAGTCTCCTCCCTCCTAAGTCCCTTGCTCGTTATTCTGAAGCTTTTTATGCTTTTTAAAAGCTTCTTACTTTAATTAAACAACCCTTTTGTTTCAAGAGTCATTTTCAGAGAAGTGGGACAAAAATTCCAAGTTCAGTGTAAAGAGCGGGGAACTGACGAGATGGTGGTCTCCCTGTTGTACGGAATAACTTATCCTTGTTTTAAGATTTAATATTGCTCCTTGAATTCCGTTGAAAAAAACTCAATCTTTTAAATTAAATTTCTGATCATTTTTCAAATCATGCAGGGAAATCCGCCTCTGCACTCCATATAATATTTCCCTCGGAAAACTCCCCCAAGAAATATTGTCATTCATCCCTTGAAAATTCCTCCGTTGTAAATCCTCCCCCGCCTGAAAATCTAATAAATATGAAAATTTAATAGTTGTTGTTTCATATCTATTTGAGTGCTTTTTCGCGAGCCCCTGCTGGATCTCAATTCAACACTGCTCCTTCCACTCGGACTACTTTGATTTCGTCTGTCATTATTTCTTCTTAATTCATTTTCTGAATCTGTTCGTTCTCTATCCGTATTGTCTCTTTCTTTATAGGCTACTCTAGCCCTTTCGTCCTCTTTTCTTTTTAATTTCATCTTTCCCAGCCTGCATTTTTTCTTATATTCTCGGTGCTCTCTCTCAATGGCCTCCATATTAGCCTTTCTTTCTATTTTCTTACTTTTTCTATGGATTTCACTCGCCCTTCTTGGTCTTGAGTTAATCTCATCTCTATCTGACATAATTTCAAAATTCCGTTTACTTCAAATTACCTTTTCAGTCTAAATGAAAATTCATTTATCCATGTAACTTCCGGTCTCTCAGGAAAAATTGCTGCGTGTCAATTAGCCTTATATTTTTGCACACTAATTGGTTGTGCGATATATTGATTCGTAAATTTTTCAATTGTGATCTAACAAGGCACACCCCATAATAGATCTTTATAATTCTATTAATTGATTCCGTATTTTTTCTCTTTATATGTAATCACAATAGGCTACTCTTGTAGGCTAAATTACTTGTCTTTTCGAAAACACGGAATTCTTTTACTATCACGTTTACTGATAGGACCTTTTCTGGCTGCCACCAATGCTCGGTGCTGATATAGCCACCAGTGTTATACCGGTAGGCCACAACGCCACTGGCGTGGTAATATACGGGTGTCACCACTTATTGGAGGGGAAAGCCCCTACCCCAAATAAATAATGTGATGCCCGCGTCTACCACACCGGTTCTGCAAATATCGGGTTTGGTACTATCCTATTTACAGTATACCCTGTCCCAGGGTATGATAACGCGATCAAGTGGTCAAATGGCTACTTTCTAAAGCCAAATGTACCCGCATTGGGTTACGGCTAGAAAATTTCTAACTCTCTCCTTGGAGGTAGCAAACCCCCCTGTCAATATAATAATGTTGGTATCTCGTAACTCTATTCCTACCTGCCTGGGTTCCGGGAAAATTAGTAGACAGTTTATAGAAAATATCTAATTTATAGAAAATAAATTGCCATTACAGACTCCCTATACGGGGTCTCACTTATTTTTGTAGATAGGTACTTGAAACCTTTGCATTAGAGTTATCTTATACGCTGAATATGATGGTGTGATTTTCATTAAGGCTCTATAACTCTTGGGGGGTCTTTCCCACTTTTTTTGAAAATCAGCCAAATTTTCTCAGGTGCGTAACTTTTGATTAGTAGACCTAAACTTGATGAAACTTATATATTTTAAATCAGCATTAAAATTTGATTCTTTTGATGTATCTCTTGGTATCAAAATTCCGTTTTTTAGAGTTTCAGTTACCATTGAGCCGGATCGCTCCTTACTTACGGTTCGTTACCGCGAACTGTTTGATTCTTAGTTTTGGTGGCTTTTTTTTAATGTGTCATACAAGTTGGAAATTCTTGCTTAGTTCTGATCTTAACATGCTGCGGGCATGTTGAGTTCTGAATATGAAAACCTTTTATTTTCCTCTCCCCCCCCCCCAAAAAAAAAAAGAATCAACTAACAAATTGAAGAATTTAAAGAAACATAGTTACAAATTAAATCCATGAGCCTCGTTTGAAATTTTTAAATATGTTCTGTAATATGTTTCACTTGAATATACCCCCTATATTTCGTTATACCACTACAGATGTACCCTTTCCATATTTACCCCTCCTAAGACACCAACTGAATTATCAAGAGTCAAAAGAGGTTCACCATGTCCAACTATTTGAAGCTAGGGCCGAAAGTGGGGATGTGAAAGCTTCACGAGGGTAAGTATCCCTCAATAATGCATACTGAAAATTATTGCATGAGCTTTTTAACCAAGGTGCCGTATCTCCACTATTTCTGAAATCTGCACATGTTACACTTTTATTGTAGTTTTCTGTGTCCATATATTTTCCTCATATTTACAATCAACAAGCTCATAACCTCTCAAATATCAACTCTGATGGAGACAAAACATCATTTGGGCCTTCGTAAAATATACCCTCAGTCTACTTTGATTTAACATATTCCCATTGTAAAATCAATTGTAAAACATTCCATTGTAAAACAACCACTTAATGAAAATTAGACAAAACGGGTGCCGTATGACTGTGTGTGCAAAGTTGAAGAGTAGGGATTTTAAAGGGGATACGCCCAAGCGCCTCATATTGGCTTCTAAAAACTTAATGACTGTCAACCTTTGCATGACTATGACTCCAACAAGATATGAAAACTTCTGAAAACTTCGTATCTAAAAATTGCGATTTTCTAAGATTTTTCTTTTGGTTATTCCAAAATTATGACGTTATTGAGGCACTGAGACAATTTCGTCAGTGTTGCCACATTGAATCGCAAAAATAAATGAAGCAAACTTATTTTCTTTTCAGGTAAACTGAGGAAGAGGGTCAAAATTTAGCGTTAAAGATGACAAGCCAAATTACTGAAGTTGTAATGAATCATGGTAATAAAATGCAAAACTTGGGTCAGTGTGACAAAGATTTAATGCCTGTTTATGAATTAAAGCTCTATAATACTGGCACTTTGAAGCCATATGATAAATTATCAGAGCAGAGATATTCCAACGAAACAGATTCGATTTTTCATGAAAAAAAATTCTGATTTCAAAAGAACATCGTATTTGTCTCCATATAATATGTCTCCAATGAAAATTGGAACCTCTTCCCAGTCAATTTACCACCAGGCTGAAATTAAGGATAATACGATTAATATACCATGGAAACAAATAATACTTGATTCTGAAAAGGTTACATCTGCCAAAATTCAAAAGAAGGCATGCAATAATATCGTTAACCCTACTAAAGTCGCCAAATATAAAAACGAAGCCGTTTATATTAAACAAACCAACATTTCAGAAGAGGTCATACCGCAGTTTCAAAAATCCTCACTAGAATTTATTACACCAGCAGCAAATGGAACAGATGTATTAATTAAGGGTCATATACATCCGTCAGGGATTGGCGTTACTTTGAGCTGCACCTTAGGAGTGACTTCTGTGGATGGTCAAACTCAGAATAAAAGTAAATTAATGAGGCTCTAGTTGCAATGTACTATGGGAATCTAATGAAAAACTTGGGCAGACATCAAAAGGCAGAAAGGCTTCTCAAACATGCACTAGCACTATTACCTGATCATCCAGATATTTTGAACTCTTATGGTGAACATCTGGAGGGAATAAAATGTAATATTGTTGAGCCAGATTTTTATTACAAAAAGGCCTTGAGTGTATCTCCTCACCATTCCCAGGCCTTAGAAAACCATAAAAGAAACCCTGCCTTTAGTTGAAAAACTTGATGGATATATGCTACAGAGTATTGCAAGCAAGAAAGAGGAAATTGTAAATTTTCCGGATGAAGCTGTTTTAAGTAAAGTGTCCGATGAAATTAAATCTCAATATATTTACCATACGACAGGAATTGAAGGGAATACCATGAGTTTAGCAGAGACACGTGAGGTACTGGAAAGTAAAAAGTGTCCGCCCGGTAAAAAATTTAATTGAATGCAATGAGATTCTTGGAATAGACAACGCTTTAACATATCTATTGAGTACATTACTTAACAAACCAGGTGATATATCAGAGAAAGACATACTGCAGATACATGACTATGTTCTGGGTATGGTAGATCCTGGTGAAAGTGGAGCTTACCGTCATACGCAGGTGTATATTAACGGTCACAAGCCTCCACCTCCTCAAGAAGTAAAGTTTCTCATGAGTGAATTTATAAGCTGGCTCAACTCATCTGACGCCAGAAGCTTACATCCAATTGAATACGCCGCACTAGCCCACTACAAACTTGGTGAATATTCACCCATTTACTGATGGTAACGGACGAACTTCTAGACTTTTAATGAATTTAATATTAATGCGAGCTAAATATCCTCTTGTAATTATAGATAAAGAACAAAAGGGTCAATATTTGACGCTTTGGAAGCCGCTCAAAGATATGATATACGTCCTTTCATACGATTTATTGCTTTTTCTGTAGAGCAAACGCTGAATGTATATCTTAACGCCATACATAAAATACCAGTTGGAGGTTCTGCACCTGTGCCTGCACTCAAGCTAACATCTTTAAGGACCATAACAAAAAGTCAGGGAAAAACGAGTATAGGCCCAGTCATTCCATACTAAACAAGCCTTTTATCCCTACTTGACCATATTGGATTTTCTTTACATGGGTAGAGGTTCATTTGTCTCATTAGGTTCTCCAAATTTTAGTTCTCAAAACAGGATTAACCCTCAAGAAAAAGCTAACTCGCAAAAAAGTTGACTCGCAAGTCATCTTTGTGTAGGTCGAATAATATACAGAAGAACACAAGCCATTAAGATAATAATCTCTGATCCAATATTTTCCTCACATTTCTTTGCCCGAGGCCTAAATATTTTTTAATTTAAATCAACAAAAAGCAGAACAAAGCACTAGAGGAAGTTAAAAAAAAATATTTGTATTTTAACCAAGCCTAGCTGTTGCAACTTTTCTTTTAAGGGAGGGGATCATTTATCCGCCCCCCAAAAACACTTACTGTTACATATACAGAAAATGCTACTATATATATATATATATATATAATATATATATATATATATATAATATATATATATATATATATATATATATATATATATATATATATATATAGATATATATATATATATATTATATATATATATATATATATATATATATATATATATATATATTTATATATATACATATATATAAATATATATATATATATATTATAATATAATATATATATATATATATATATATATATATTATATATATATATAATATATATATATATATATATATATATATATATATAATATATATATATATATATATATATATATTATATATATATAATATATATATATATATATATATATATATATATATATATATATATATATATATATTTATATATAAAATATATTTAGCATACTGGCCAATGGTCTGCGTAGCATAGGTACTGATTTCCTGATTCTCTGCCAGGCTTGCGATGCCTGGTTTGAGCCAAATCATCCATTGCTTCCCCCATATTTCTCCAAGTATCTACTTGGAGCTGGGTGGTTTTTTGCCTGAGCTTAGAAGTTCTTACCGCTGACCCTAGTTTCAAACCAAATAACAAGTGGCACCCGAAACCCGTCCTCATGAACAAAGTATTTCTGGTCTAGCACGCTAGCCATTCCACTAGGATGGGTCTAACTGGTATATAGATGATGCATAAATAACAGAAGAGATGACAAACCATACCCCGAATATATAAAAACACAGACACATCAAAAAAATATAACATTTTCAAGGCATAGAAAAGCAAACTGTTCGAAACATACAAATTTTTGGTTGTATTACCAACTGCCATCCTTAAAAAAATTGAAAAAAAAGTAAAAACCTAAACCTCAGAAACTTTTGGAACTAAATTCACAAAATATCCTAATAAAACAAATTAAAATTGTAAGAATGCTAGGATTATTTTTCTTTGTATGAAAAACACAGTAAAAAACCATACATCCATCACCCCTTCATTTACACCACATATCAAATTACATGATGCTTGGGCATTCCCCGCTTTAAAGGAAAGAGACAAAAAGCAAGGTTTTTTCAAAGTAAAAGAGAAAAACTCTACTTTTTGACAATAGTTTGCAGTTTCTATGATAATTAGCAGCTAACATCAAAGCCATTAAGTATTCCAGATGGCTAGTTTCTCTTCAATATGTTGGCATGTCTGTAAATTAGGTGCCGTAAAGCCATAAAGGATTCCAGATGGCTAGTTTCTCTTCAATATGTTGGCATGTCTGTAAATTATGTGTCATAAAGCCATAAAGGATTCCAGATGGCTAGTTTCTCTTCAATATGTTGGCATGTCTGTAAAATATGTGCCTGTATCGTATTTGAACTTTAGTATGTTTTGTTTAAAAGCTATGACGTGCAAATTATAATTCAAGGCGTTTACCCCCCCCCCTCCTGGCTAAAAACCCCCTCGGAAAATATCTCCCATAAATATCCCCTCCCTCCAGAAAATACCCTCTCTTTGAAGGGGCAGTGCCTTTCCTATAAGGAATAAATTCTGCTCAATTTTGGGTTTAATCTTCCTCTTTACTTTGATACTAACAATTTAGAACCGAAATATTCTCAGAAATTAATAGGGATTACATATCAGTTTCACATTTTTGATACGTTTTTTAAAGTGATTTTGTACACCCCCCCTCCCCGGTAAATATATCCCAGAAAATAATCCCTTCGGAAAATACCCCCTCCCCCCCCCCACGAAAAATATCCCAAAAACAAAAGTCCTGGATACAGCCATGTGGTTTATATATCAATTTCTACCTAGGTTGCTCTGATTTTTGTGGGTAGGGAGGGAGGGAGGTGCCTCAAAGGGTGCATTTTAACACCAAAACTTCCCAACTCTCATTTAGCCTTCAGGTAAATACAAAATTAGTTCTAAGGGAGGGACGAGGGGAGTTTGGAGGTAGAAATTGACATATAATCCCCAGGGCCGTAACCAAAACTCTTGTTTGGAAGGTTATTTTTGCGGGCCTGGGGCGGGGGGTTACAAAAAAACTTTTAAAAGCAAATAAAGGTGGAATTTATATTGAATTCCTCTTGATTTCAGGGTATATTTCTGGTCTACACTTTTATTATGAAATTAAATAGTAACATTGAACCCCAAAGTTATCAGAATTTATTTTGTATAGGAGGGAGAAACCCCTTCTTCATATCCACCTCCATCTCATGGTTGCAGAAAAATTTGGAAGAGGCTCGATCATAAATTGAGAGTTTGAGTCCTTTTTTTATAAGTCGAAAGAGATTGGAGACCAGTCAGCAGCGGGGGGTTGTTTTCCGGCGAGGGGCGGGAATATTTTCCACTGGTGGGGGAGTATTTTCCACAGAGGTATTTCCCGTGGAGGGGTATTTTTCACGATGGGGTATTTTCCGGGAAGAGGGGCAAACTCGGTTGTTTGTATGTTAGGGGGAGGGAAGTAGAATTTGGGTCTCCTCCCCTACGCACATGAATACCATAAGACTCCTTGAAATTAGACCAGATATTGGAAAATAGGTTATACTCATTAGTACAGATTGACTTGTTTAGTTTTTAGTTTAGTTTTTATGTAAAGTGTGTGCATATGACAGTATTACGTCATTTACAAGAAATTACGTCATTACAAGAAAGCTGGAAAGGAGTGTCTTGAGAAATCCTGAACATTTTATCATACATGACAATAAAGCCTTGAATGTACATCACACTTTTGCATTGTTTTCTGTACTCTCAGTGTGATTTCGTGTAATTGCTACGAGTGTAGTATCAATTGACAGAAAGAACTACAATATGACCGTAAATTTATGGTGATTTTGAAGAAACTTTGAGGTATTTTCAAAGTTCAAATAGTTGAAATAAATCAACATAACAAATTTTGAAAAATTGAGAAAGGTTTGAGCCTAGTAAATTTTATCTTGTTTTAATCTGTAAAGTGTGATATGTCTTGAAATAACGTACCTCTTTGTTATGTTTTGGTCAGGTTTCCCACAATATAATAAAAATCTATTCTATGCACTAAGCCCAAATTTGTTTCTAGAAACTTTGGATTTTGATAATTGGGATTTTCATGGTAACCAAAGTACATGTAAAGGACAGCAGTGGAAACCGCACAATAATGGAAATTGATCCTATGCATGAAGCCAAAATTTATTTTTAGGAGCCTTAGATTTTGGCATTGTGGATTTTAGTAAAGTATTTACTAATTAAAGTATACTTATAAGTTTTAATTGTATTTTTATTCTGTATTATTCATTTGGGAATTACATATAATATTGATCTTTAGGTATTCGAGAATTATTTTGTAAACTAATGTTATATGCATTATAATAGTAAATAAACTATTTGAGGCAGACAAATCTAATTGTCAGTTAGGAAAAACTAAAACTCATTACCAAAAAATAACTTGCAGAGAAAAGTCAAGGATTTGATGTATGTGTTGGTGTTGCATTTTTCCTTCCATCAACATACTCGGTTTTCTGTATCCTAGTCTTTATATCATCAAATTTTTGCAATAAAGGGACAAAATTGACCAATACAAAATATAAATCTCACAAGAAAAAAAGAACATTTTTCATTTCTTTCTTATGGTCATTATGAATATCACTATGGTGTCAAAATAGGTCACAGGTCCTTTTCTGGAATAACAAATAGAAGTAAAATAAACCGAAAAGAAACTCTAAAAGATATTAAATCGTATATTTTCTTATGATCATTATGAATCTCACTATGATGTCAAAATAGATCACTGGTCCTGCCATCGAATAATTAAGAAAAAGGATATAAGAACTGAAAAGAAAGCTAAAAAAGAAATTAATTCATCTTCAAGACTTAAACTTGAGGCTCAGTGGCGGATCCGGAGGGGGGCGGGGGGGGGGGGGGGTGCCCCCCTAGCAGTAGAGATGCCTCATGAGCTCCGATCCCTCACCCCTGCTGCCACCTACAACTTTTCTACATAGTTTAATGAGGACAGGGTCAATGACCTCTTTCTCCATGACCTCTTTCTCCAGGTGTGTTTTTGGCACGCCCTCAGCGAATGTTGTTGTTATTGTTTTGAACAGAGTAATTAGGGAGAACACGTGGTTAATGGGGTCAATGTTGTTGTCGTTCGAAGCAAAGTTAATGACACTTCCTTCCTGTTCGAGGCAGATGTTATGATCCGGAAATAGTATTTGTTATTGTTATTCGAGCCAAATGTTATGAGGTTCCGAGAAACAGTTAATGACACTTCCTTCCTGTTCGAGGCGGATGTTATGATCCGAAAATAGTATTTGTTATTGTTATTCGAGCCAGATGTTATGAGGTTCCGAGAAACAGTTAATGACATTTCCTTCCTGTTCGAGGCGGATGTTATGATCCGGAAATAGTATTTGTTATTGTTTCCGAGCCAAATGTTACGAGTTCCCGGGAAACAGTTAATTAATGTCTGACAGATGACGTCAAGTTAATTAATGTCTTTGCATTTCCAAAGAGAATTGTCTCCGAGAAACAGTTAGATCACACATGATGTCATGATTGATTGATTGACACGAAAGGGGAATTAATTTGTTGTTCTAAAGAGAATTGATTCACGAAAGGGAAATTAATTTGTTGTTTCTAACAAGAGAATCGTTTCCGAGCAGACGTTTTGATCTTAGCGCGCGAAAAGGTTTCCAAATAATTTGAAATGCATTGGCGCAGACATGCCAAACAAAAGGAACATGCCGAAATTCCGTTTAGGGATAATTTCGGCGAAACCGTTTTAGCTATTTTATGGAACTATTTCGGCGAAACAGCTAGAGACATTTTAAAAGGTGATTTTTGAAGAGATTTTGGAAGAGAATTTGAGTGTGGTCGTTATAATACACAAGTTTCAATTGAACAGTGTTGTGAGGTCCTCTACCCCAACCCCAAAGGTTCCGATCCCCCTACCACAACCCCGAAGGAAGCCACCGGTCCTCAAAGGTTCTCTGGGCTTCCAAAGGACCCCCCCCGGACCCCCAAAGACCCTCACCCAGTCCCCAAAGGTCCCCAGGCACCCAAAGGGCCCCAGACCCTAAAAAGGCCATACCCGAGCCCCAAAGGCCCTCCCCGGTCCCCAAAGGTCCACCAGACCCCCAAAAGCCCTCCCCGGTCCCCAAAGGTCCACCAGAACCCCAAAAGCCCTCCCCCGATCCCCAAAGGCCCTCCCCCGGTCCCAAAGGCCCTCCCCGGGCTCCCAGGGCTCCCAAAGGGCCCCGATTACTCTACCCCTACCCCGAAGGAAGCCTCCGGTCCTCAAAGGTCCCCCAGGCTCCCAAAGACCCTCACCCGGTCCCCAAAGGTCCACCGGGCTCCCAAAGGGACCCCAGACCCCCAACGGACCCACCGGGCCCCAAAGGGCCCAATCCGTGCTCAAGGGCCCCCCCCCGGACCCCCAAAGGTCCTCACCAGTCCCCAAAGGCCCTCTCCCGGTCCCAAAGGTCCACCAGGCACACAAATGGCCTAATCCGTGCTCAAGGGCCCCCCGGACCCCCAAAGGTCCTCCACCAGTCCCCAAAGGCCCTCTCCCGGTCCTAAAGGTCCACCAGGCACCCAAAGGGCCCCAGACCCTAAAAAGACCATACCCGAGCCCCCCAAAGTCCCTCACCGGTCCCCAAAGGTCCACCAGACCCCAAAAGCCCTCCACCGGTCCCCAAAGGCCCTCCCCGGGCTCCAAGGGCTCCCAAAGGGCCCCGATTGCTCTACCCCAACCCCGAAGGAAGCCTTCGGTCCTCAAAGGTCCCCCAGGCTCCCAAAGGACCCACTGGACCCCCAAAGGCCCTCACCTGGTCCCGAAAGGTCCACCGGGCTCCCAAAGGGACCACCGGACCCCCAAAGGGTCCCCCGGACCCCAAAGGTCCTCCCCAGGTCCTCAAGGGTCGCCCAGACCCCCAACGGACCCACCGGGCCCCAAAGGGCCCAATCGGTGCTCAAGGGCTCCCCGGACCCCCAAAGGCCCTCACCCGGTCCTCAAAGGTCCACCGGGCTCCCAAAGGACCAGTCGGTCCTCAAGGACCCTCTCAGACGTGCAAAGACCCCCCCCCCCAGACCCCCAAAGGCTCATCCCGGTCCCCAAAGGTCCCCTCAGGCTCCCATATGACCACTCCACCCCTCAAGGGCCCCTGGATCCCCAAACGCCCTCCCCGGACCCCTCCAAAGAACCCCCTCTCCATTTTTAACACTTTTTATGGCTTTATTATATCCTTTTAGAACAAGTTCCTTTCATAATGTCCCTTCCTAAACCCATTTTCCAACTTGAAGTACTTATCTTTTTCACCCACTTTCTCAATGAAAAAGAAATTAGTTTTTAATCAATTCTAATTTTCCAAATAATATAAAAATTTTCCACTTTAGTTCAGATCTGTCTCGAAGAGATGAAAAATTTAAAATACTGTTCCAAATTTTTCACAGAAGATAAAAAAAGTTCAAGTTTTCTTCTGTATTTTACCAAAGAACGTGCTCCAATTCTAATTTCTCCAGAGAAAACAAAATCTTCCACTTCAGTTCTATATTTCACAAAGATATAAAGAAATTTAAAGTTCAAGTCTAAATTTTTCGGTGGAAGATAGAAAAAGTAATACCATACTTGTGAATATTTTCACGGAAAATAAAAAGTTCTAGTTCAATTTACAATTTCCTCAACGAAGTGAAGAAAGGTTCAAGTTCTCTTCTGAATTTTACTAAAGAACACGCTTCAATTCTAATTTTTTCAGAGAAAACAAAAATCTTCCACTTCAGTTCTTTATTTCACAAAGACATAAAGAAATTTAAAGTTCAATTCTAAATTTTTCGGTGGAAGATAGAAAAAGTAATACCATACTTGTGAATATTTTCCCGGAAGATAAAAAGTTCTAGTTCAATTTACAGTTTCCTCAATGAAGTCAAGGAAAGTTCAAGTTCTCTTCTGAATTTTACTAAAGAACAAAATTCAATTCTAATTTCACCGGAGAAAATAAAAATCTTCCACTTCAGTTCTTTATTTCACAAAGACATAAAGAAATTTAAAGTTCAATTCTAAATTTGTCGGTGGAAGATAGAAAAAGCAATACCATACTTGTGAATATTTTCCCGGAAGATAAAAAGTTCTAGTTCAATTTACAGTTTCCTCAATGAAGTCAAGGAAAGTTCAAGTTCTCTTCTGAATTTTACCAAAGAACACGCTTCAATTCTAATTTTTTCAGAGAAAACAAAATCTTCCACTTCAGTTCTTTATTTCACAAAGACATAAAGAAATTTAAAGTACAATTCTAAATTTTTCGGTGGAAGATAGAAAAAGCAATACCATACTTGTGAATATTTTCCCAAAAATAAAAAGTTCTAGTTCAATTTACAATTTCCTCAACGAAGTGAAGAAAGGTTCAAGTTCTCTTCTGAATTTTACTAAAGAACAAAATTCAATTCTAATTTCACCAGAGAAAATAAAAATCTTCCACTTCAGTTCTTTATTTCACAAAGACATAAAGAAATTTAAAGTTCAATTCTAAATTTTTCGGTGGAAGATAGAAAAAGTAATACCATACTTGTGAATATTTTCACGGAAGATAAAAAGTTCTAGTTCAATTTACAGTTTCCCACAATGAAGTCAAGGAAAGTTCAAGTTCTCTTCTGAATTTTACCAAAGAACAAAATTCAATTCTAATTTCACCAGAGAAAATAAAAATCTTCCACTTCAGTTCTTTATTTCACAAAGACATAAAGAAATTTAAAGTACAATTCTAAATTTTTCGGAGGAAGATAGAAAAAGCAATACCATACTTGTGAATATTTTCCCGGAAGATAAAAAGTTCTAGTTCAATTTAAAATTTTCTCAACGAAGTGAAGAAAAATTCAAGTTCTCTTCTGAATTTTACCAAAGAATAAAATTCAATTCTAATTTCACCAGAGAAAATAAAAATCTTCCACTTCAGTTCTTTATTTCACAAAGACATAAAGAAATTTAAAGTTCAATTCTAAATTTTTCGGTGGAAGATAGAAAAAGTAATACCATACTTGTGAATATTTTCCCGGAAGATAAAAAGTTCTAGTTCAATTTAAAATTTCCTCAATGAAGTCAAGGAAAGTTCAAGTTTTCTTCTGAATTTTACCAAAGAACATGCTCCAATTCTAATTTCTCCAGAGAAAACAAAATCTTCCACTTCAGTTCTATATTTCACAAAGATATAAAGAAATTTAAAGTTCAAGTCTAAATTTTTCGGTGGAAGATAGAAAAAGTAATACCATACTTGTGAATATTTTCACGGAAAATAAAAAGTTCTAGTTCAATTTACAATTTCCTCAACGAAGTGAAGAAAAATTCAAGTTCTCATCTGAATTTTACCAAAGAATAAAATTCAATTCTAATTTCACCAGAGAAAATAAAAATCTTCCACTTCAGTTCTTTATTTTACAAAGACATAAAGAAATTTAAAGTTCAATTCTAAATTTTTCGGTGGAAGATAGAAAAAGTAATACCATACTTGTGAAAATTTTCCCGGAAGATAAAAAGTTCTAGTTCAATTTACAGTTTCCTCAATGAAGTCAAGGAAAGTTCAAGTTCTCTTCTGAATTTTACCAAAGAACATGCTTCAATTCTAATTTTTTCAGAGAAAACAAAAATTCTTCCACTTCAGTTCTTTATTTCACAAAGACATAAAGAAATTTAAAGTACAATTCTAAATTTTTCGGAGGAAGATAGAAAAAGCAATACCATACTTGTGAATATTTTCCCGGAAGATAAAAAGTTCTAGTTCAATTTAAAATTTTCTCAACGAAGTGAAGAAAAATTCAAGTTCTCTTCTGAATTTTACCAAAGAATAAAATTCAATTCTAATTTCACCAGAGAAAATAAAAATCTTCCACTTCAGTTCTTTATTTCACAAAGACATAAAGAAATTTAAAGTTCAATTCTAAATTTTTCGGTGGAAGATAGAAAAAGTAATACCATACTTGTGAATATTTTCCCGGAAGATAAAAAGTTCTAGTTCAATTTACAGTTTCCTCAATGAAGTCAAGGAAAGTTCAAGTTCTCTTCTGAATTTTACCAAAGAACAAAATTCAATTCTAATTTCACCAGAGAAATAAAAATCTTCCACTTCAGTTCTTTATTTCACAAAGACATAAAGAAATTTAAAGTTCAATTCTAAATTTTTCGGTGGAAGATAGAAAAAGTAATACTATACTTGTGAATATTTTCCCGGAAGATAAAAAGTTCTAGTTCAATTTACAGTTTCCTCAATGAAGTCAAGGAAAGTTCAAGTTCTCTTCTGAATTTTACCAAAGAACACGCTTCAATTCTAATTTTTTCAGAGAAAACAAAAATCTTCCTCTTCAGTTCTTTATTTCACAAAGACATAAAGAAATTTAAAGTACAATTCTAATTTTTCGGTGGAAGATAGAAAAAGCAATACCATACTTGTGAATATTTTCCCGGAAAATAAAAAGTTCTAGTTCAATTTACAATTTCCTCAACGAAGTGAAGAAAGGTTCAAGTTCTCTTCTGAATTTTACTAAAGAACAAAATTCAATTCTAATTTCACCAGAGAAAATAAAAATCTTCCACTTCAGTTCTCTATTTCACAAAGACATAGAGAAATTTAAAGTTCAATTCTAAATTTTTAGGTGGAAGATAGAAAAAGTAATACCATACCTGTGAATATTTTCACGGAAGATAAAAAGTTCTAGTTCAATTTAAAATTTCTCAACGAAGTCAAGGAAAGTTCAAGTTCTCTTCTGAATTTTCTCAATGAACACACTTCAATTCTAATTTCTCCAGAGAAAATAAAAATCTTCCACTTCAGTTCCTTATTTCGCAAAGTCATAAAGAAATTCAAAGTTCAATTCTAAATTTTTCGATGGAAGATAGAAAAAGTAATACCATACTTGTGAATATTTTCACGGAAGATAAAAAGTTCTAGTTCAATTTAAAATTTTCTCAACGAAGTCAAGGAAAGTTCAAGTTCTCTTCTGAACTTTACCAAAGAACACGCTTCAATTCTAATTTTTTCAGAGAAAACAAAAATCTTCCACTTCAGTTCTTTATTTCACAAAGACATAAAGAAATTTAAAGTTCAATTCTAATTTTTCGGTGGGTGATAGAAAAATTAATGCCATACTTGTGATTATTTTCACGGAAGATAAAAAGTTCTACTTCAATTTTAAATTTCCCCGGAAGATAAAAAGTTCTAGTTCAACTTGCTATTATTTTTGTGAAAACACACAAACTCAGAAAAAATGTTCAATGTTCCTTTAGTACCTATGCAATTAGACTAAAAATGAAGATATTTATGCAGAGTTTCAACTCGCTATGGCTAAGTTTGCTAAAAACAAGCTATTTTCTTGCGAAAACACACAAAATCAGAAAAAATGTTCAATGTTCCTTAAGCACCTACGCAATTAGGCTTAAATGAAGATATTTATGCAGAGTTTCAAGTCGATATGGCTAAGTTTGCTAAAAACAAGCTATTTTCTTGCGAAAACACACGAAATCAGAAAAAATATTGTTAGGTTAGGTTAAGTTAGATTAGGTTAGGTTAGCCTACGTACGCGCGCATATAGGTTAAGTTAGGTTAGATTAAGTTAGATTAGGTTAAGTTAGGTTAGGTTAGGTTAGATTAAGTTAGGTTAGGCTAGGTTAGCCTACATACGCGCGCGTATGTAGGCTAACCTAGCCTAACCCAACTTAATCTAACCTAACCTAACCTAACTTAACCTAATCTAACTTAATCTAACCTAACTTAACCTATATGCGCGCTCGCAAGAAAATAGCTTGTTTTTAGCAAACTTAGCCATAGCGAGTTGAAACTCTGCATAAATATCTTCATTTTTAGTCTAATTGCATAGGTACTAAAGGAACATTGAACATTTTTTCTGAGTTTGTGTGTTTTCACAAAGATAATAGCAAGTTGAACTAGAACTTTTTATCTTCCGGGGAAATTTAAAATTGAAGTAGAACTTTTTATCTTCCGTGAAAATAATCACAAGTATGGCATTAATTTTTCTATCACCCACCGAAAAATTAGAATTGAACTTTAAATTTCTTTATGTCTTTGTGAAATAAAGAACTGAAGTGGAAGATTTTTGTTTTCTCTGAAAAAATTAGAATTGAAGCGTGTTCTTTGGTAAAGTTCAGAAGAGAACTTGAACTTTCCTTGACTTCGTTTAGAAAATTTTAAATTGAACTAGAACTTTTTATCTTCCGTGAAAATATTCACAAGTATGGTATTACTTTTTCTATCTTCCATCGAAAAATTTAGAATTGAACTTTGAATTTCTTTATGTCTTTGCGAAATAAGGAACTGAAGTGGAAGATTTTTATTTCTCTGGAGAAATTAGAATTGAAGTGTGTTCATTGAGAAAATTCAGAAGAGAACTTGAACTTTCCTTGACTTCGTTTAGAAAATTTTAAATTGAACTAGAACTTTTTATCTTCCGTGAAAATATTCACAGGTATGGTATTACTTTTTCTATCTTCCACCTAAAAATTTAGAATTGAACTTTAAATTTCTCTCTGTCTTTGTGAAATAGAGAACTGAAGTGGAAGATTTTTATTTTCTCTGGTGAAATTAGAATTGAATTTTGTTCTTTAGTAAAATTCAGAAGAGAACTTGAACCTTTCTTCACTTCGTTGAGGAAATTGTAAATTGAACTAGAACTTTTTATTTTCCGGGAAAATATTCACAAGTATGGTATTGCTTTTTCTATCTTCCACCGAAAAATTAGAATTGTACTTTAAATTTCTTTATGTCTTTGTGAAATAAAGAACTGAAGAGGAAGATTTTTGTTTTCTCTGAAAAATTAGAATTGAAGCGTGTTCTTTGGTAAAATTCAGAAGAGAACTTGAACTTTCCTTGACTTCATTGAGGAAACTGTAAATTGAACTAGAACTTTTTATCTTCCGGGAAAATATTCACAAGTATGGTATTACTTTTTCTATCTTCCACCGAAAAATTTAGAATTGAACTTTAAATTTCTTTATGTCTTTGTGAAATAAAGAACTGAAGTGGAAGATTTTTATTTTCTCTGGTGAAATTAGAATTGAATTTTGTTCTTTGGTAAAATTCAGAAGAGAACTTGAACTTTCCTTGACTTCATTGAGGAAACTGTAAATTGAACTAGAACTTTTTATCTTCCGGGAAAATATTCACAAGTATGGTATTACTTTTTCTATCTTCCACCGAAAAATTTAGAATTGAACTTTAAATTTCTTTATGTCTTTGTGAAATAAAGAACTGAAGTGGAAGATTTTTATTTTCTCTGGTGAAATTAGAATTGAATTTTATTCTTTGGTAAAATTCAGAAGAGAACTTGAATTTTTCTTCACTTCGTTGAGAAAATTTTAAATTGAACTAGAACTTTTTATCTTCCGGGAAAATATTCACAAGTATGGTATTGCTTTTTCTATCTTCCTCCGAAAAATTTAGAATTGTACTTTAAATTTCTTTATGTCTTTGTGAAATAAAGAACTGAAGTGGAAGATTTTTGTTTTCTCTGAAAAATTAGAATTGAAGCATGTTCTTTGGTAAAATTCAGAAGAGAACTTGAACTTTCCTTGACTTCATTGAGGAAACTGTAAATTGAACTAGAACTTTTTATCTTCCGGGAAAATATTCACAAGTATGGTATTACTTTTTCTATCTTCCACCGAAAAATTTAGAATTGAACTTTAAATTTCTTTATGTCTTTGTGAAATAAAGAACTGAAGTGGAAGATTTTTATTTTCTCTGGTGAAATTAGAATTGAATTTTATTCTTTGGTAAAATTCAGATGAGAACTTGAATTTTTCTTCACTTCGTTGAGGAAATTGTAAATTGAACTAGAACTTTTTATTTTCCGTGAAAATATTCACAAGTATGGTATTACTTTTTCTATCTTCCACCCGAAAAATTTAGACTTGAACTTTAAATTTCTTTATATCTTTGTGAAATATAGAACTGAAGTGGAAGATTTTGTTTTCTCTGGAGAAATTAGAATTGGAGCATGTTCTTTGGTAAAATTCAGGAAGAAAACTTGAACTTTCCTTGACTTCATTGAGGAAATTTTAAATTGAACTAGAACTTTTTATCTTCCGTGAAAATATTCACAAGTATGGTATTACTTTTTCTATCTTCCATCGAAAAATTTAGAATTGAACTTTGAATTTCTTTATGTCTTTGCGAAATAAGGAACTGAAGTGGAAGATTTTTGTTTTCTCTGAAAAAATTAGAATTGAATTTTGTTCTTTGGTAAAATTCAGAAGAGAACTTGAACTTTCCTTGACTTCGTTGAGAAAATTTTAAATTGAACTAGAACTTTTTATCTTCCGTGAAAATATTCACAGGTATGGTATTACTTTTTCTATCTTCCACCGAAAAATTTAGAATTGAACTTTAAATTTCTTTATGTCTTTGTGAAATAGAGAACTGAAGTGGAAGATTTTTATTTTCTCTGGTGAAATTAGAATTGAATTTTGTTCTTTAGTAAAATTCAGAAGAGAAACTTGAACCTTTCTTCACTTCGTTGAGGAAATTGTAAATTGAACTAGAACTTTTATTTTCCGGGAAAATATTCACAAGTATGGTATTGCTTTTTCTATCTTCCACCGAAAAATTTAGAATTGAACTTTAAATTTCTTTATGTCTTTGTGAAATAAAGAACTGAAGTGGAAGATTTTTATTTTCTCTGGTGAAATTAGAATTGAATTTTATTCTTTGGTAAAATTCAGAAGAGAACTTGAATTTTTCTTCACTTCGTTGAGAAAATTTTAAATTGAACTAGAACTTTTTATCTTCCGGGAAAATATTCACAAGTATGGTATTGCTTTTTCTATCTTCCTCCGAAAAATTTAGAATTGTACTTTAAATTTCTTTATGTCTTTGTGAAATAAAGAACTGAAGTGGAAGATTTTTATTTTCTCTGGTGAAATTAGAATTGAATTTTGTTCTTTGGTAAAATTCAGAAGAGAACTTGAACTTTCCTTGACTTCATTGTGGAAACTGTAAATTGAACTAGAACTTTTTATCTTCCGTGAAAATATTCACAAGTATGGTATTACTTTTTCTATCTTCCACCGAAAAATTTAGAATTGAACTTTAAATTTCTTTATGTCTTTGTGAAATAAAAGAACTGAAGTGGAAGATTTTTATTTTCTCTGGTGAAATTAGAATTGAATTTGTTCTTTAGTAAAATTCAGAAGAGAACTTGAACCTTTCTTCACTCGTTGAGGAAATTGTAAATTGAACTAGAACTTTTTATTTTGGGAAAATATTCACAAGTATGGTATTGCTTTTTCTATCTTCCACCGAAAAATTTAGAATTGTACTTTAAATTTCTTTATGTCTTTGTGAAATAAAGAACTGAAGTGGAAGATTTTTGTTTTCTCTGAAAAAATTAGAATTGAAGCGTGTTCTTTGGTAAAATTCAGAAGAGAACTTGAACTTTCCTTGACTTCATTGAGGAAACTGTAAATTGAACTAGAACTTTTTATCTTCCGGGAAAATATTCACAAGTATGGTATTGCTTTTTCTATCTTCCACCGAAAAATTTAGAATTGAACTTTAAATTTCTTTATGTCTTTGTGAAATAAAGAACTGAAGTGGAAGATTTTTATTTTCTCTGGTGAAATTAGAATTGAATTTTGTTCTTTAGTAAAATTCAGAAGAGAACTTGAACTTTCCTTGACTTCATTGAGGAAACTGTAAATTGAACTAGAACTTTTTATCTTCCGGGAAAATATTCACAAGTATGGTATTACTTTTTCTATCTTCCACCGAAAAATTTAGAATTGAACTTTAAATTTCTTTATGTCTTTGTGAAATAAAGAACTGAAGTGGAAGATTTTTGTTTTCTCTGAAAAAATTAGAATTGAAGCGTGTTCTTTAGTAAAATTCAGAAGAGAACTTGAACCTTTCTTCACTTTCGTTGAGGAAATTGTAAATTGAACTAGAACTTTTTATTTTCCGTGAAAATATTCACAAGTATGGTATTACTTTTTCTATCTTCCACCGAAAAATTTAGACTTGAACTTTAAATTTCTTTATATCTTTGTGAAATATAGAACTGAAGTGGAAGATTTTGTTTTCTCTGGAGAAATTAGAATTGGAGCACGTTCTTTGGTAAAATACAGAAGAAAACTTGAACTTTTTTTATCTTCTGTGAAAAATTTGGAACAGTATTTTAAATTTTTCATCTCTTCGAGACAGATCTGAACTAAAGTGGAAAATTTTTATATTATTTGGAAAATTAGAATTGATTAAAAACTAATTTCTTTTTCATTGAGAAAGTGGGTGAAAAAGATAAGTACTTCAAGTTGGAAAATGGGTTTAGGAAGGGACATTATGAAAGGAACTTGTTCTAAAAGGATATAATAAAGCCATAAAAAGTGTTAAAAATGGAGAGGGGGTTCTTTGGAGGGGTCCGGGGAGGGCGTTTGGGGATCCAGGGGCCCTTGAGGGGTGGAGTGGTCATATGGAAGCCTGAGGGGACCTTTGGGGACCGGGATGAGCCTTTGGGGGTCTGGGGGGGGGGTCCTTTGCACGTCTGAGAGGGGTCCTTGAGGACCGACTGGTCCTTTGGGAGCCCGGTGGACCTTTGAGGACCGGGTGAGGGCCTTTGGGGGTCCGGGGAGCCCTTGAGCACCGATTGGGCCCTTTGGGGCCCGGTGGGTCCGTTGGGGGTCTGGGCGACCCTTGAGGACCTGGGGAGGACCTTTGGGGTCCGGGGGACCCTTTGGGGGTCCGGTGGTCCCTTTGGGAGCCCGGTGGACCTTTCGGGACCAGGTGAGGGCCTTTGGGGGTCCAGTGGGTCCTTTGGGAGCCTGGGGGACCTTTGAGGACCGAAGGCTTCCTTCGGGGTTGGGGTAGAGCAATCGGGGCCCTTTGGGAGCCCTTGGAGCCCGGGGAGGGCCTTTGGGGGACCGGTGGAGGGTTTTTGGGGTCTGGTGGACCTTTGGGGACCGGTGAGGCCTTTGGGGGGCTCGGGTATGGTCTTTTTAGGGTCTGGGGCCCTTTGGGTGCCTGGTGGACCTTTGGGACCGGGAGAGGGCCTTTGGGGACTGGTGGAGGACCTTTGGGGGTCCGGGGGGGGCCCTTGAGCACGGATTGGGCCCTTTGTGTGCCTGGTGGACCTTTGGGACCGGGAGAGGGCCTTTGGGGACTGGTGAGGACCTTTGGGGGTCCGGGGGGGGCCCTTGAGCACAGATTGGGCCCTTTGGGGCCCGGTGGGTCCGTTGGGGGTCTGGGGTCCCTTTGGGAGCCCGGTGGACCTTTGGGGACCGGGTGAGGGTCTTTGGGAGCCTGGGGGACCTTTGAGGACCGGAGGCTTCCTTCGGGGTAGGGGTAGAGTAATCG
The DNA here is from genome assembly GCA_027921565.1 of Artemia sinica. Taxonomy (NCBI): domain Eukaryota; kingdom Metazoa; phylum Arthropoda; class Branchiopoda; order Anostraca; family Artemiidae; genus Artemia; species Artemia sinica. The sequence continues at coordinate 47,322,685 of CM051274.1, read as the reverse complement.
GGGCCCTTTGGGAGCCCTGGGAGCCCGGGGAGGGCCTTTGGGACCGGGGGAGGGCCTTTGGGGATCGGGGGAGGGCTTTTGGGGTTCTGGTGGACCTTTGGGGACCGGGGAGGGCTTTTGGGGGTCTGGTGGACCTTTGGGGACCGGGGAGGGCCTTTGGGGCTCGGGTATGGCCTTTTTAGGGTCTGGGGCCCTTTGGGTGCCTGGGGACCTTTGGGGACTGGGTGAGGGTCTTTGGGGGTCCGGGGGGGGTCCTTTGGAAGCCCAGAGAACCTTTGAGGACCGGTGGCTTCCTTCGGGGTTGTGGTAGGGGGATCGGAACCTTTGGGGTTGGGGTAGAGGACCTCACAACACTGTTCAATTGAAACTTGTGTATTATAACGACCACACTCAAATTCTCTTCCAAAATCTCTTCAAAAATCACCTTTTAAAATGTCTCTAGCTGTTTCGCCGAAATAGTTCCATAAATAGCTAAAACGGTTTCGCCGAAATTATCCCTAAACGGAATTTCGGCATGTTCCTTTTGTTTGGCATGTCTGCGCCAATGCATTTCAAATTATTTGGAAACCTTTTCGCGCGCTAAGATCAAAACGTCTGCTCGGAAACGATTCTCTTGTTAGAAACAACAAATTAATTTCCCTTTCGTGAATCAATTCTCTTTAGAACAACAAATTAATTCCCCTTTCGTGTCAATCAATCAATCATGACATCATGTGTGATCTAACTGTTTCTCGGAGACAATTCTCTTTGGAAATGCAAAGACATTAATTAACTTGACGTCATCTGTCAGACATTATAATTAACTGTTTCCCGGGAACTCGTAACATTTGGCTCGGAAACAATAACAAATACTATTTCCGGATCATAACATCCGCCTCGAACAGGAAGGAAATGTCATTAACTGTTTCTCGGAACCTCATAACATCTGGCTCGAATAACAATAACAAATACTATTTTCGGATCATAACATCCGCCTCGAACAGGAAGGAAGTGTCATTAACTGTTTCTCGGAACCTCATAACATTTGGCTCGAATAACAATAACAAATACTATTTCCGGATCATAACATCTGCCTCGAACAGGAAGGAAGTGTCATTAACTTTGCTTCGAACGACAACAACATTGACCCCATTAACCACGTGTTCTCCCTAATTACTCTGTTCAAAACAATAACAACAACATTCGCTGAGGGCGTGCCAAAAACACACCTGGAGAAAGAGGTCATGGAGAAAGAGGTCATTGACCCTGTCCTCATTAAACTATGTAAAAAAGTTGTAGGTGGCAGCAGGGGTGAGGGATCGGAGCTCATGAGGCATCTCTACTCCTAGCGTAGTCTAAAGTAGTATAATTTACTTAATTAACTCAAGTTTGCGTTAATTAAACTTGCTCCTAACGCGAGTTTATTGGATCAACCTATTTTGCCCCCCCCCCCCCTAATTTTTTTTCGGATATCAACCTATTTTGCCCCCCCCCCCCTAAAAAAATCCTGGATCTGCCCCTGATTAGGCTTTCCGTGCTTTGTACCAAAGATCTTCAAGGGATGAATTTGATAGCACAGTATCCTTCGCAAGATATCGTCCAAGCGTCACTCCGTGCTGTCAGTGTCTTATTATTCCAGGAAGCACCCAACACTAAACATCATAGAGTGAAATTTGTAGTGAAATACATGTATTTTTGCATGAAAATACAACAAAGCTATAACTTATGTTACTTTTATTACGATACTTATTACGATTAAATAAAAAAAACAAGTTTTTTAAACTGAAAGTAAGGAGCGACATTAAAACTTAAAACGAACAGAAATTATTCCGTATATGAAAGGGGCTGTCCCCTCCTCAACGCCTCGCTCTTTACGCTAAAGTTTTTTTATTGTTTAGAAAAATAGAGTTGTGAGAAAGTCAAACTTTAGCGTAAAGAGCGAGGCGTTGAGGAGGGGACAGCCCCCTTCATATACGGAATAATTTCTGTTCGTTTTAAGTTTTAATGTCGCTCCTTACTTTCAGTTTAAAAAACTTGTTTTTTTTATTTAATTTTTGAACGTTTTTGAATTAATGCAGGTTTTGATTTTGGCTCACCGTACATGAATAATTAAAACAAATTTTGCATATTATATTTGGTTAAATGGCTTTCTCGAAACTTGTTTAATTTTATTTACGAACGTTTTTATTAGTAATAAATATACGTAACTTAGAATTAACTTACGTAACGAACTTCTATATTCATAAAATTTTAACACGTATATTAGGGGGTTCGCCCCCTAGTCAATACCCTCCTCTTTAAACTATAGTTCGAATTTTTTTTCCAGTTCTTTAAAAATGACCTCTTAATCACAATCAGTTGATCAGTTGAAAAACTTGTTTTTTTTTTATTTAATTCCTGATCTTTTTCTTTAATAATGCTGGGAAATCCGGCGCCCCTTCATAGCAATGTCCCTTCCCCCATGAAAACTTCCTTCATGGAAAGATCCTTCCATATAGCCCCCGACCCTCTCCTTCCCCTACCTACCAGAAAAAATCTCCTCTGAAAAAGTCTGTATACTTCCCAATAACCAATACTATATGTTAACATTGAGTAAAGTTCATAACTTTCAGCCCTCCCCCTGGGGACTTTGGGGGATCAAGTCATTCTAAAAGACATTTTTATCATATTTTCGACCATACTGAACAAAATGGCTATCTCAAAATTTTGATCGGGTGACTTTGGGAAAAAAAATGAGCGAGGGAGGGGGCCTAGTTGCCCTCCATTTTTTTTGGTCACTTAAAAAGGGCACTAGAACTTTTAATTTCCGTTCCAATGAGCCCTCCCACGATATTCTAGGACCACTGGGTCGATACAATCACCCCTGGGAAAAAAAAAAAAAAAAAAAAAAACAAACAAATAAACACGCATCCGTGATCTTTCTTCTGGCAAAAAATGGAAAATTCCACATTTTTGTAGATAGGAGCTTGAAACCTCTACAGTAGGGTTCTCTGATACGCTGAATATGATGGTGTGATTTTCATTAAGGTTCTATAACTTTTAGGGGGTCTTTCCCCTTTTTTCGAAAATCAGCCAAATTTTCTCAGGCACGTAACTTTTGATGGGTAAGCTTAAACTTAATGAAACTTATATATTTGAAATCAGAATTAAAATCTGATTCTTTTGATGTATCTATTGGTATCAAAATCCCGTTTTTTAGAGTTTCGGTTACCATTGAGCCGGGTCGCTCCTTACTTACAGTTCGTTACCACGAACTGTTTGATAACTTATGTTACGATTGCCAAAGTTCTTTATTGATTAATATAATGAAAATTTCTCCTGTTTCCACGTCTTCGGCTTAAGGCCTAAGTCATTCAACTTTTATTCATTCGTCCTAATAGTCATAATAATTCGTTAAAGGACGTCATAAAGAAGGATTTAAAGAAAATAGGAACTTCGTGGGAAAGTGTAAAAAGGGAGCCTTTGAATAGATTGGGATGGAGGAGGAGCGTGCGTAGCTATGTTGGCCTCAGGTGGCTTGGTGCTGTGGTGAGTTGTTAGTAGTAGTAGTAGTAGTAGTAGTAGTAGTAGTAGTAGTAGTAGTAGTAGTAGTAGTAATAGTAGTTCTATTAGTGCATTTTGATTTTTCAAAATCCCCCTTAAAGTTCTCCGAAATTTTCAACTAAATGCTTGTAGCCACTACTGAGATATTGCAGTCAAGTTCTTTTGGCAACCTGAATGCACATTTTGTCTTTTGATGGGGGTGTCGGACTTTTTCTCATGTGCGATATAAGCCATATACAGCATAATTCAAACCTCATATTGTTTATTATGATAGTTTTATAGACTTGCGAGGTTGATAAATGTTTTAATAAGTTTTTTAAAGCCCTTCCTTGTGAATGCATTTTCAGCTGTGTTTGTCACTAAAATAAAATTGCTGTAGGTTGACGTAATTCCGTTTCCACAGTTATAGTCTGATTATGGAACGACCGGGGGGGGGGCGTATATAAATGTGTGTTAAAAATGTGTTTTGGTACTCTGTTTTAGAAGATTTTAGAAGGATTTATCATGGGCGGTGGGGACTTCCCACAGTGGTGAGGGGGGGACGTTCGCTGTGAGAAATTTTCTGTGGAAGGGACATAGGATTTTCAGACACGATTTACACAAACAATCTAAAATTAAATTTAAAAAATAATTTTTTTTTCAATTGAAAATAAAGAGCAACATTGAAACATAAAACGGACAGGATTTATTCCATATTTGAGAAGGGTTGTCAAATCCTCTACCACTCGCTTGTTACACTGAAGTTTTCTGATCATAGGCAGCGCGCTAGCGCTGCCTAAGTAAAGAACGATGTAGGCACAATGTGTTTTCTTTTCTCTCCATACCCGGGCACTTCGTATCGAAGGAGTTGTCGTAGTAACTTCAAAAAGGACTCATTCGATTGGAAATTGGAGTGGCTAGTGCCCTTTTTAATAGTCGAAAGTGATTAGAGGGCAACTAGCCCCCCCCCACGCCCATCATTCCCCCAAACACATCCAATCAAAATGTTGAGGTAGCCATTTTGTTCAAAGTAGTTGATTTCCAGATAGAAAATATGTTTTTGAGGAGGACACTCCCCCACAACCCTCAGGGCAAGGGTTTTAAGTTATGCCCTGGGGGCATATAAGGTTTATAGAAGGTGTTGTCGTAGAAACTTCAAAAAATGCTCATTCGATTGGGAATTCAAAGAGCTAGTGCCCTTTTTAATAGTCGAAAGTGATTGGAGGGCAACTAGCCCCCCCCCCACACCCATCATTACCCCAATCACGTCCAATCAAAAATTTTGAGATAGCCATTTTGTCATTTTGTTCAGCATAGTTGATTTCCAGATAGAAAATATGTTTTGAGGAGGACACTTCCCCACAACCTTCAGGGCAAGGGTTTTAAGTTATGCCCTGGGGGCATATAAGGTTTTAATAGAAGGCGTTGTCGTAGAAAATTCAAAAAATGCTCATTCGATTGGAAATTCAAAGAGCTAGTGCCCTTTTTAATAGTCGAAAGTGATTGGAGGGCAACTAGCCCCCCCCCCACCACCCAAAGCCCATCATTTCCCCAAAAATATCCAATCAAAATTTTGAGATAGCCATTTTGTTCAGCGTAGTTGATTTCCAGATAGAAAATACGCTTTTGAGGAGGACACTCTCCCACAGCCCTCAGGGCAAGGGTTTTAAGTTATACCCTGGGGGCATGTAAGGTTTTTAAAGAAGGCGTTGTCTTACAAACTTCTGGAAAAGCTTGTTCGATTGGAAATTCAAAGGGCTAGTGCCCTTTTAATAGTCGAAAGTGATTGGAGGGCAACTACCACCCCCCACCTATCATTCCCCCAAACACATCCAATAAAAAATTTGAGATAGCTATTTTGTTCAGCGTAGTTGATTTTCAGATAGAAAACATATTTTTGAGGAGGACACTCCCCCACAAACTTCAAAAAATGCTCATTCGATTGGAAATTCAAATAGCTAGTGCCCTTTTTAATAGTCCAAAGTGATTGGAGGGCAACTAGCCTCCCCCCCCCCTACCCAACGCCCATCATTTCCCCAAAAACATCCAATCAAAATTTTGAGATAGCCATTTTGTTCAGCGTAGTTGATTTCCAGATAGAAAATATGTTTTTGAGGAGGACGCTCCGCCACAGCCCTCAGGGCAAGGGTTTTAAGTTATACCCTGGGGGCATGTAAGGTTTTTAAAAAAGCCTTTTTCTCAGAAACTTCTAAAAAAGCTCGTTCGATTGGAAATTAAAACGGCTAGTGCCCTTTATAATAGTTGAAAGTGATTGGAGGGCAACTACCCCCCCCCCCCAACCTATCATTCCCCCAAACACATCCAATAAAAATTTTGAGATAGCTATTTTGTTCAGCGTTGTTGATTTTCAGATAGAAAACATATTTTTGAGTTGGACACCCCCCCACAACCCTCAGGGCAAAGATTATAAGATATGCCCTGGGGGCATGTAAGGTTTTTATTGAAATATTTGTCATATAAACTTGAAAAAAGGCTAATTCGATTTGAAATTCAAAGGGTGAGTACCTTTTTTAATAGTCGAAAGTGATTTGAGGGCAACTAACCCCAATTTTCAAAAACACATTTAATCAAAATTTTGAGATATCCATTTTGTTCAACGTAGTTGAACGTTCTGGAAATTAGTTCTTTTAGGATGATAACCCCCCAGAGCCCTCAGTGCAAGGGTTCTAAGTTATGCCCTGGGGGCATACAAGGTTTATATAGAAAGTTGTTGCATAAATCATAGGCAGCGATCGCACTGCCCAAGTAAAGAACGGGGACACTCGAGAACGAGACAAGAAACGGGGACTAAGTAAAGAAGAGGATACTCCCCCAAAGTCCTCAGGGAAAGGGTTTAAAGTTATGCCCTGGGGGCATATGAGAACGATGTTTGCACAATGTATTATTTATTAATTTTTTCCTTTAGAGCAGGGCACTTCCTATCGAAGAAGTTGTCGTAGAAACTTCGAAAAGCGCTCATTCAATTTCAAATTGGAGTGGCTTGTGCCCTTTTTAATAGTCGAAAGTAATTGGAAGTTGACTAACACCCCTTCCACGCCCGTCATTTCCCGAAACACATCCAATCAAAATTTTGAGATAGCCATTTTGTTCAGCGTAGTTGATTTTCAGATAGAAAATATATTTTTGAGGAGGACACTCCCCCACAACCCTCAGGGCAAAGATTATAAGTTATGCCCTGGGGGCATGTAAGGTTTTTATTGAAATCTTTGTCGTATAAACTTGAAAAAGGGCTCATTTGATTTGATATTCAAAGGGTGAGTACCTTTTTTAATAGTCGAAAGTGATTGGAGGGCAACTAGCCCCCCCCACCACCAACGCCCACCATTTCCCCAAAAACATCCAATCAAAATTTTGAGATAGCCATTTTGTTCAGCGTAGTTGATTTCCAGATAGAAAATATGTTTTTGAGGAGGACGCTCCCCCACAGCCCTCAGGGCAAGGATTTTAAGTTATACCCTGCGGGCATGTAAGGTTTTTAAAAAAGGCCTTGTCCTATAACTTCTAAAGAAGCTCGTTCGATTGGAAATTAAAAGGGCTCGTGCCCTTTTTAATAGTCGAAAGTGATTGGAGGGCAACTACCCCCCCCCTATTATTACCCCAAACACATCCAATAAAAATTTTGAGATAGCTATTTTTTTAGCGTAGTTGATTTTCAGATTGAAAACATATTTTGAGGAGGACACCCCCCACAACCCTCAGGGCAAAGATTATAAGTTATGCCCTGGGGGCATGTAAGGTTTTTATTGAAATATTTGTCATATAAACTTGAAAAAGGGCTCATTCAATTTGAAATTCAAAGGGTGAGTACCCTCTTTAATAATCGAAAGTGATTTGAGGGCAACTAACCCCCATCTCACGCCCACCTTTTCCCCAAACACATCCAATCAAAATTTTAGATAGCCATTTTATTCAACCTAGTTAAAATTTTTGTAAATTAGGTCTGTAAGGATGACAACCCCTCCCCCACAGCCCTCAGGGCAAGGGTTGTAAGTTATACCTTGGGGGCATATAAAGTTTTTATTGAAAGTGTTGCCGTAGAAATTTCAAAAGGGCTCATTCAATTGAAAATTCAAAGGGCTAGTGCCTTTTTTAATGGTTGAAAGTGATTGGATAGCGAGGAACGTCCCTCTCACGCCCACATTTTCCCCAAACACATCGAATTAAAATTTGAGATATCCGTTTTGTTCAACGTAGTTGAAAGTTCTGGAAATTAGGTTTTTTAGGATGGTAACCCCCTCAGATCCCTCAGTGCAAGGGTTGTAAGTTATGCCCTGGGGCATGTAAAGTTTTTATTGAAAGCAATGTCGTAGAAACTTCAAAAGAGCTCATTCAATTGGAAATTGAAAGGGCTAGTGCCTTTTTTAATAGTTGAAAGAGATTGGATAGCGACTAACACCCGTCTCGCACCCGCCATTTTCCAAAACACATTCAATCAAAATTTTGACATATCCATTTTGTTAAACGTAGTTGAACGTTCTGGAAATTAGGGATTTTAGGATGATAACCTCCCAGAGCCCTCAGAGCAAGGGCTCTAAGTTATGTCCTGGGGGCATATAAGGTTTATATAGAAAGTTGTTGCATAAACCATAGGCAGCGCGATCGCACTGCCCAAGTAAAGAACGGGGACACTCGAGAACGAGACAAGAAACGGGGACTAAGTAAAGAGGAGGATACTCCCCCAAAGTCCTCAGAGAAAGGGTTTAAGGTTATGCCCTGGGGGCATATGAGAACGATGTTGGCACAATGTATTATTTATTAATTTTTTCCTTTAGAGCAGGGCACTTCCTATCGATGAAGTTGTCGTAGAAACTTCGAAAAGCGCTCATTCAATTTCAAATTGGAGTGGCTTGTGCCCTTTTTAATAGTCGAAAGTAATTGGAAGTTGACTAACACTCCTTCCACTCCCATCATTTCCCGAAACACATCCAATCAAAATTTTGAGATAGCCATTTTGTTCAGCGTAGTTGATTTCAAGATAGAAATTATGTTTTTGAGGACAGTCCCCCTTAGGGCAAGCCCTTAGGGCAAGGGTTGTAGGTTATGCCCTGGGGGCATTTAAGGTTTTTTATAGAAGGCGTTGTCGCAGAAACTTTAAAAAAGGATCATTCGATTGGAAATTCAAAGGGCTAGTGCCCTTTTAAACAGTCGAAAGTGATTAGAGGGCAACTAACCCGCCTCTCGTACCCACCTTTTCCCCAAACACATCTAATCAAAACTTTGAGATAGCCATTTTATATGTTTTTGAGGAGGACACTCCCCAACAACCCCCAGGGCAAGGGTTATAAGTTATACCCTGGGGCATATAAGGTTTTTATTGAAATGTTTGTCGTAGAAACTTGAAAAAGGTCTCATTTGATTTGAAGTTCAAAGGGCTAGAACCTTTTTTTTTAGTCGAAAGTGATTAGTGATATTTTTTGTTGTTGTTGTTGTTGTTTAGACCAGGGCACTTCATATCGAAGGAGTTGTTGTGGGAACTTCCAAAAGGGCTCATTCGATTGAAAATAGAAAGGGCTGATGCCCTTTTTAATAGTCGAAAGTGATTGGAGGACAAATAAACCCCCTTCCACTCCCACCCTCCCACGCCCACCCTCCCATTTGCCCATTATGTTTAAAAACTAAATGTTGCCTTAAGATTAAATCAAAACGCACTGTGTTGATACTAATTCCCAATAAGGCATCTCAGCAGCATCCCAAGAACAACTGAGGGTATTATGTTCAAGCTTTCGGGGCTACTTCGGCTCTTAAAATTTAACCAAATCAAAATAGCTTAAGTGTATCCAAGCTATCAAAGAAAGTAAACAGATTTTTTTGCGAGTAATATCAAGTTTTCCATTTCAGGTCCACTAGATGAGTTATGAAACTAAATTAAACAGTACTATTTGTGTCCAGATTTTTAAAAGGGTGTATGCTGTTAAAAATTACTGAAAATTTTTCTCCAGCATACAAATAGCAGGCCAAACTATAAAGTCTTAAAAAACAAAAAGATTTAAAGTATTATTTTCTTTTTCCCTGAAAAGACTATGTCAATATAAAACGAAAAGAAATTAATTAAAAAAACTTTTTCCACAAAACAAATTTTTCAAAGAAAAGTAAAGAACTCCATTAAACAAAAAATGAGCAAAAATAAAATCAAATAATCTACCAAGCGTGAAACTACCACAAATCAGCATCGATCAATAAACGAAACCCAAAACAAACAGAAATTGCAATAAATAACCGAGTCAAACTAAAAACGAGCAGAAATTAATATAAGTTGGGTGCAAAACCCCTATGCCTTCCCAAGGCCAGAATAAAATTTGCACTTTACTGAAAAAATACAAATGAATGTGCATTGTCAGTTTAATATACATATACTGATATTTAGTAATCAAAATGTTAATATTATTTGATTTATTAAAGTTATAAAAGTAAAAAACATTTATTTTTTTTCAGTAAAGTGCAAATTTTGTTCTGGCCTTGGGAAGGCATAGGGGTTTTGCGCCCAACTTATGTTAATTTCTGCTCGTTTTGAGTTTGACTCGGTTATTTATTGTAATTTCTGTTCGTTTCTGGTTTCATTTATTTATCGATGCTGATTTGTGGTAGTTTCACGCTTGGTAGATTATTCGATTTTATTTTTGCTAATTTTTTGTTTAATAGAGTTCTTTACTTTTCTTTGAAAAACTTATTTTGTGGAATTTTTTTTAATTAATATTATAAAAAGGGCTTATTTCATTACACCGGTCCTTTCATTTTAGCAGTCGTATTGCGAGAAACACAGCTAAGAATATTAGTGAACATGCTTTGTGTTTAATAAAAAGAAGAAGGGGTTTGTACAAAAATTACTTGAATGACAGATCATATGAAAATAAGAGGAATGTTAAGAAAGTGAAAACGAGTTGAGAGATATTAATTGAGGAAGTGTAAAGTGGAGGCCAAGGATAAAATTGCTGAATATCTGGAAGATGTGGCTAGACATCGTAATCGTAAAGTATTTTACTGACATGTTAATTAATTGAGATGGAATAATTAACCTGGACTCGCACCAGTTAAAGATAGGAGCGGGGCTACAATTAGGGATAAGGAAAAAGTTAAAGAGAGACGGGCAAAAGGCTTGAGAATGTGCTAAACCGTATAGAGTTACAAGAAAAGAATGAAAAAGATTTGTAAATGTGAAGGAAAATTTATTTTGTGGAAAGGAATTAGCGGCAATACTGAAAGGATTAAAAAATAATCAAGCCGCATCTGCTGATAATAGTGGCGTTTTTTTTGCGTGGTTGGTTCCGTGGTTTAATCATGTTTTGCCATTTTTGCGTTTTCGACAAAACACGTAACAGCATGTTTTAACAAAACTTCGTTTTTTTTGCGAAAACACGAAACATCATGTTGCCTGTTCGACTGTCTGTTTCCTCAAACTTGGAACTTGCTCTTTGTGCGTGTTGCGTGTTCGATTGGTCCCTATCCAGATAGAAAAAAGTTATCTGTAGATGACAAAAGAAAGGATAAGATGGAAGGGAAGAAAATGGACATAGATCCTGCTGAATATGCGTTTTTGAATAGAGGCCAAGGTGAAACATATGTGTACAAGAAAACAGGCAAGTAAAAAGCTCAGAATTTTTCCACATGTTTCCACAGTTTTGAATATTTTGCCATTTTTCTAAAATGCGTTTTTAGACGTTCAACCAGGAACATGGACAGAGAACACGAAAGCGACAAAAACTGCGTTTTTGGGCTAGAACATTAAACTTGGAACATGAACCATGAAACACGGAACTTCGAAAAAAAACGCAGCTAATGTGATAAATGTGTTCTTTCAAACATAGTGGATGTGAAGTTAGGGATAAGTTGCTGAATATTATGAGCATGATTTTTGAATCAGGGAAGTACCTAGGAATTTTAAGAAACACTAATTAGCCTCCTCTATAAGAAAGGTGATAATAGGGGTGTGATATAGGGCCATTAGCTTGGTTTTGTAGGGAGCAGATTACTTAGTATGGTAATACTTTTGACTTAGAGAGGCTACAGATAAAGTTTAAAGAGAAGAATAGTGTGGTTTTAAAAAGAGGAGAGGATGTGTTGACTTAATTTCTACTCTTAAATAAGTAAATGAGAAGTGCTTGGGTCGTCAAACCGCTTTCGTCCTCAGTTTTATAAATTATGAGCTAGCGTCTGATTAAATTGGTACAAGTGCTTTAGCAAAAGGTTTTATCCTTGTACGTATGGTATAACGGGAAAATACATCAAAGTAATTAGTGTTATGTACGGGTATAATATCGCTGCGGTTAAACTTGGAAAGGAGATTAGTAGCAGGCTTCGTATTAAATCAAGAGTTAAGCAGGATAGAGTCCTACCCCTATTCACATAGAACAATTTTAATGGAATTTGTCCTAAGGAGAACATCAAAGGCAATGGGAGAACGTGAAATCAATTGGGGAAGGTAAACTCTCCTAGACTTTGATTATTTTGATAATCTTAGTATCCTAGTTGAAAATGTTAGCAAAAGTAAGAATTTTTTGAGGTTTTGCAAGTTTAGGGTGCAAGAATATGTTTGAAAATTACTGTTAAGAAGACCAAGTCGCTAATAACAAGAATAAGTGAAGGTGAAGAGGTGATTTTGGTTAACGAGGAGATCGATCAAGTGAACAGCTTCACTTACCTAGGTAGTATTATCAGTAAAGACAGTGGGTGCATTGAAGGTGTTAAAAGTAGAATAGCCAAGGTCTAGGGTGTTTTTCCCCCGTTTAAAAAAGTTTGGAAGGATAGGAAGATAAGTCGGCGCACCAAGATTAAAATGTTGGAGCTTACATTGATGACTGTGGTCAAGTAGCGTCCAGAAACGTGGGCGCTCCAAGAAAAGGAGGAGGATTCGCTATAAGGAGGATTCGTTTAATTGTTTTGTGTAACGAACTGACTGACCGTATCTTAAATACTAAGCTGTGCAAAAAGTATGGGTTAATCCCACTTTCTAGGGTTATAATGAGAGAAGCAATGAGATGGATTGGACATGTTCTGAGTATGAAGATGACTGATTGCCCAAAATCAGCTTTGCAGGGCAACCACCTAGGGCCAAACGAAAAGCAGGTCGCGTCCGAATGCTTCGGTAGGATGTCATAAGGAAAGATTTAAGGAAAATGGGAACATCTTGGGAGGGTTTAAAAAGGGAGGTTTTGAAAAAATTGGAATGTGCGTATACAGGAGGATTGAGCGTAGTCATGATAGTATCAGGGAGTTTGCTGCTGCATTGAGTTGTTAGTCTTAGTAGTACTAGTAGTCTGCCCAACTAAGGTACAGGAAGAACAGTCATTCTTAAGGAATTGGGAAAAAAGTCAACATTAGCGTAAACAGCGATGTATTGAAGAGGGACCAACCCCTTCACATACGCAATAATTTTGCTCGTACTAAGTTTTAACGTTTCTCCTTACTTTCAGTAAAAAACTCATTTTTTATTTTATGAGAATAAAAAATCTATTCTTTTGACGTATAAATATTTGTATAAAAATATGATGATATGTAAAAAATTTCTGTATTTTAGGTTTTCGGTTACTATTTGGCCGTGTAGCTCCTTAATTACAGCTCGTTTCCGCGAACTGTTTGACTCCCGAGAAATTGTTTTCGTTTTCTGAATTAAATATAAATAACATTTGCTATTCCTGGGTCAAATTAAAAAACAATCTTTGCTATGCATCTTTTATAAAAAAAAAAAAATATTTTCAGTTACTAAGGGGGGTGAGAAAGGGGAAGGGGAATTTAAAACATTTTTTTTAAGGGCTTTAGACCATGGAGATCAGAGTGGGAAGCTTTTTATACTATACAGGATTCTCACTCAGTAAATGGTACCAAAAGTACTATTCTTGGTTCTTTACTTACCTTAAAGCGATTAGGACTGAAACTTTCAGTAAATCAAAATATATTAAATTATTCCTCTGACTTTCATTATATAAAATTTTTTCTCGTGCCACTCTGTAAGTCCTTGGGCTTTCAATAGAAAATAAACAGAAAATACTACTACTACTACTACTACTACTACTACTACTAATAACCCACCGCAGCACCAAGCTTCCTTAGGCAAACACAGCTACCGACGCTACTCCTCCATCCCAATCTATTCACCCCCCCCCCCCCAATTTTACATCCTCCCACGAAATTCCCATTTCCTTTAAATCTTTCTTTATGACGTCCTCCCAACCCAGACGAGGACGACCAGCTTTCCGTTTAGTCCTAAAGGGTTGGCCGAATCTTACGCAATCCGTCATCCTTCAGCCGCCCAACGTGCCCTAGCCACCTTAGCCTTTCTTTCATTAAAGCCCTAGAGAGCGGTATTGAACCACATTTTTCGTACAGCCTATTGTTTGAAATACGGTCAGTCATCCGGGTACCCAGAAGAATCCTAAAGTAATTTCTCTGGAAAACATCTAGCAAATCTTCATCCATTTTTCGGAGCGTCCATGCTTTAGAGCTATATTTGACCACTATCATCACTGTAGCTTCTAATATTCTAATCTTGGTTTGCAGACTTATCTTCCTATTCTTCCAAATTTTTTTTTAACTGTGAAAAAAAAAACACCCTGAGCCTTGGCTATTCTGCTTTTAACATCTTCACTGCTCCCATCATCTTATCTAATAATACTACCTCGGTAAGTGAAGCTGCCCACCTGATCAATCTTTTCATTACCCAACGTCACATTTTCATCTTCACTTATTCCTAGTCCTAGTGACTTAGTCTTCTTAGCATTATTGTTCAAACCTTTTCTAGCACCCTGAACACGCAAAGCCTGTAAAAGTTCATTCGTTTTGCTGACAAGTTCATCTAAGATGCTTAAACCATCAGAATAATCTAAGTCCAGGAGACTTTTTCCTCCCTATTTGATTTCCTCCCTATTTGATTCGATGGTCTCCCATTGCCTTTCCTGTGCTCCTTAAAACAAAGTCCATCAAAATAATCTATACAAAGGGGGATAGAACACAACCCTGCTTAACTCCTGATTTAATACAAAACCAGCTGCTAACCTCATTTCCTACCTTAACCGCAGCAGTGTTACTCTCGTACATAGCACTAATCACTTTAATGTATTTGTCTGGTATACCATACAAGGATAGAACCTTTACTAAAGCTCTTCTATCAACAGAATCGAACGCTTGCTCATGATCTATAAAACTGAGGACCAAAGGTGTTTGAAAACTCAGGCACTTCTAAATTATTAACCTAAGAGTGAAAATGTGGTTGACACATCTTCTACCTTTTCTAAAACCGCAATGTTCTTGTCTTAAAACTTTGTCTACAGCATCTCTCAGTCTAAAAAGTATCATATTACAAGGTAATTTGCTACCTACAGAGACCAGACTAATGCCTCTATAATTACCACACTCACTTTTATCTCGTTTCTTATAAAGTGACTAGTAAAGGTTTTCCTAAAATCGTCAGGTACTTCCATTTTTCGTAAATCATATTCATAATCTTCAGTTACTTATTTCTAACCTCAGAGCGACCATATTTAAGAAACTCATTTACCACTCTGTCAGTAACTGGAGCGCTATTATTCTTTTAATCCGTTTAATACTTTCACCAATTCTTCTTCACAAAACAAATCTTCCTTCACATCCAAGGTATCACAAACTTTTTAGTTTTCCTCTATATCTTTTCCTGCAACTCAATCTTGGTTTAGCAAATTTTCAAAATATTCTGCCCATCTTTCTGTGATTCTTTCCTTATTGCTAATTAAATAAAAAAAAAAAAACAAGTTTTTTTAACTGAAAGTAAGGAACGACGTTAAAACTTAAAACGAACAGAAATTATTCCGTATATGAAGGGGGCTGTCCCCTTCTCAACGCCTCGCTCTTTACGCTAAAGTTTGTTTATTGTTTAAAAAAATAGAGTTGTGAGAAAGTCAAACTTTAGCGTAAAGAGCGAAGCGTTGAGGAGGGGACAGCCCCCTTCATGTATGGAATAATTTCTGTTCGTTTTAAGTTTTAACGTCGTTCCTTACTTTCAGTTAAAAAAACTTGTTTTTTTTATTTAATTTTTGAACGTTTTTGAATTAATGCAGGTTTTGATTTTGGCTCACCGTACATGAATAATTAAAACAAAATTTGCATATTATATTTGGTTAAATGGCTTTCTCGAAACTTGTTTTATTTTATTTACGAACGTTTTTATTAGTAATAAATATACGTAACTAAGAATTAACTTACGTAACGAACTTCTATATTCATAAATTTTTAACACGTATATTAGGGGGTTCGCCCCCTAGTCAATACCCTGCTCTTTAAGCTATAGTTCGAGTTTTTTTTCCAGTTCTTTAAAAATGGCCTCTTAATCACAATCAGTTGATCAGTTGAAAAACTTGTTTTTTTTATTTAATTCCTGATCTTTTTCTTTAATAATGCTGGGAAATCCGGCGCCCCCTTCATAGCAATGTCCCTTCCCCCATGAAAACTTCCTTCAAGGTAAGATCCTCCCATATAGCCCCCGACCCTCCCCTTCCCCCACCTACCAGAAAAAATCTCCTCTGAAAAGGTCTGTATACTTCCCAATAACCAATACTATATGTTAACATTGAGTAAAGTTCATAACTTTCAGCCCTCCCCCCGGGGACTTTGGGGGATCAAGTCATCCTAAAAGACATTTTTATCATATTTTCGACCATGCTGAACAAAATAGCTATCTCAAAATTTTGATCGGGTGACTTTGGGAAAAAAATGAGCGTGGGAGGGGGCCTAGTTGCCCTCCATTTTTTTGGTCACTTAAAAAGGGCACTAGAACTTTTAATTTCCATTCCAATGAGCCCTCCCACGATATTCTAGGACAACTTGGTCGATACGATCACCCCTGGGGAAAAAAAACAAAAAAAAAAACAAACAAATAAACACGCATCCGTGATCTTTCTTCTGGCAAAAAATGGAAAATCCCACATTTTTGTAGATAGGAGCTTGAAACCTCTACAGTAGGATTCTCTGATACGCTGAATATGATGGTGTGATTTTCATTAAGGTTCTATAACTTTTAGGGGGTCTTTCCCCCTTTTTTTGAAAATCAGCCAAATTTTCTCAGGCACGTAACTTTTGATGGGTAAGATTAAACTTAATGAAACTTATATATTTGAAATCAAAATTAAAATTTGATTCTTTTGATGTATCTATTGGTATCAAAATCCCGTTTTTTAGAGTTTCGGTTACCATTGAGCCGGGTCACTCCTTACTTACAGTTCGTTACCACGAACTGTTTGATTGTGGCCCCGTTACTATTTTTAACTGGGCCAAGTCCGGATTGACTATTCCCTCTTAATTTATTAGCATGCCAGCACAATATTTTACTATTATGCCGTCTAGCTGCATCTTCTAGATCCTCGGCAATTTTATCCATGGCCTCCTTAGTTAATATTTTAACTCACCTCCTTAGTTAATGTTTTAATGCTTTCTCCACTTAATTTACATTCCTTTTGTTTTCATATGATCTATCACTCAGATAATTCTTGTACAAGTCCTTTCTCCTTTCTATTAAACATAAAGCTTTTTCACTAGTTCTAACTCACTTTGTTCATAATGGGATACGACCATTTAAATCCCACCTGAATTAAGAACGTCCTTCCTTAGTGTTAATTTTTTTTCAGTTTTCATACGTAGAAAAAAAGAATAAGTAAACAAAATGATTATTAAACTTTTTGCATGCTACCAAAATATTATTACCAAAAAAATCCTCACTTAGTCTTAAAGCAACTAAATATAGAAAAAGATTTCTAAAAAGGAAAGTAAATAGTGACATTAAAACTTAAAACGAGCGGAAATTATTCCATGTACAAGGAGCGCTTCTCCCTGTTCAGTCTCCCGCTCTTTAATCTAAGGTTTGACTTTTTGTCCACGGGCTCCATGAGCCTTCAGATGAATAAAGACAAGGGCGTGGGAAGGTAGGAATTAATCTCTGATCTCCCTTCATTTTGACTAAGCCTTAATAAGGGTGTTGCGGGGTGATAGCTCCCTTCCTATTTGTAGAAAAATGTTTTCTTTAGTAATATAACAGACTTTAGCCATATTACAACCAATAAAAAATGGTGGAAAGCAAACAGCTTATTAACCCCGTCAGAGAATTTACCAAAAGGGGTAGGTAGGTAACACTAAGTATCTAAAAAAGATATTGGTTACAGAACTGTTACATCTTTGTTTTTAAAAGTGCAAAAAATTATTTTCATTTTTTAATATTTTTCTTGCTATATGGCATTAGGTAAGGGTAAAGAATACGGCATTGGACTTTACAGTCCCTACCGGCAGTGCTGATCTCCATTTCTCTGCCCTTCAGCCAGGAAGTGCAATGAGGGGTCAACTCTGGCTGTGCTTACAGAGTCACGCCACTGAACCCGTCCCAAACCAAATAATCGGGTGCACTAGGATTCGAACCCTCGTCCTCTCGGACAAGGGATCCTAAATCCAGCGCACCAATTCACTCACCAATCCATAAGGCATCAGATATGCTCAAAAGGCTAGAATGTTGTTCACTATGTAGTTTTTTTAATATACAACCTTTGCAGCAAGCTTCAGATGTCTATCATTAAATCTTTGAAAGAAAAACAAAAAGAAAAAAAACAGTTAAAAATTTATTTGCTTTTTGCTATGTTTTCCCATTGTTTCCGGTATGGCAGCGTTATTTCGAAAGCCGATTGTAAAAAGTACTCAGTCTTTATTTGACTTTTTACAAATCATTATAACTCTTGGATTGCAACTCTCAAAAAGATCTTTGAGCAATGAGGAAGAAAATATAAATAGGAGATGGCTGAATCTAAAGTACTGGTAAGTGAATATTACAACATAGGAGAGATTGGGGCTGACCCGGATGCGATTTTCTGAAACGGTATGCCTTCTTAGCCTTTACTTTTTTCTGTACTTCTGACTAAACCATAATTCTAAACCAGCGAATATGTTAAGACCACCATTGTATTTTTTTCAGATTTTTATTGAAAAAGAAAAACTGTTTATTATTTCTTATTTAAACTTTCCGAAGCAACACCTACCCACGGTGTTGGATCGGACGGCTTTAGTATTTGTTCAGACACCATGCAAAACTATTTGATTTGGAGGTCTTTTTTTCAGATATGTGTACAATTATCTGGGTTGCAGAGGTGGCTAGCAACCTAGTAAGAGACTATCGCGTCCCATGCTAAGAAATAAAATAGCCTATAACTCCTAAAAATAGAATCAGATCAACAAAAGAAAAACATTATTAGTATCACATTGTCCGATACCTCTATATAGGAGACTTACCGTCCCTTGGCTTGAGTAACAAGGAAAATCTATTGGCAGGAAAAACAAGAAAAGTGGCCTCAACCACGATATTCTGTATTCACGGTATCTTTCTTTTTTCGTTTTTTTTTCTCCGCAGCTAGCGGGTAAGTGGAAGATTATAGGGAGCTGTTTAATGGCTCATTTTAAAAGAAATTGATGTATTTAATAACCATCTATGATTAACAAAAATAAACTTTAAAATAGAATCAATCTTTTTGCGAAAAACTGCATTTTTGTATAACACTGGAGTAGCAAATGTAATTAACATCCTCTTGCATACGAAGATCAAAATAGGATTTATAACATTTTAAAAAGCATGTAGATATAGTTCTATAAAATGCAGTTTTTTTTAGGGTTTAAACAAAAAATTTCATTCTTCAATTGAATCTAGAATAATTCTTGAAAATTTTAAACAATTACATAAAAGAACGGTGTACTACTACTACTACAGCTACTAAAAGCTCACCGGAGTACCTTTCGCCTGAGGCGAACCAAGCTATGTAGGGCACCCTCATAGGCTGCAAGGATCTGGGGAGATCTTGTCCCTGGGGATCCATAATAGAATCGGGGCTGTAGCTGGCAAAATAGTAAGAGACGACCACGTCCCACACTAAGAAACAAAACAGTCAATAACTCCTTCAAAATAGTGTGAGATCTTTTTTGTATAGCACTCGAGTAACGAATGTCATTAAACGTCTTCTTCCATATGAAGATAAAAATAGTATTACATTTTTAAAATTATTATAAAAGACACTTAGAAATAGTTATAAAAATGATTTTACTTTAACATTATTATATTCCGATTTGCAGCGGTAGCTAATAGCCTAGTATGAGACGACCACTTCCCATAGCAAAAATAAAATAGCCCGTAACTCCTAAACATAGAGTAAGATCAAAACACAATGTACACTATTAGAATCGCCTTTTCCGAAACCGCTATATAAGAAACTTACAGCACCTTTGCACGGATAACGAGGACAATCCATTGGCCTGAAAAACCAGAAAAGTGGCTGCAAGCATGATATCGACGGCATCGACGGCATCGACGGCATCTTATTTTCTTTCCTTTTTTCTTCCACAGCCAGGGGGGCACTGGAACATCATAAGGATCTGTTTAATAGCTCATTTTAAGGAAAATTGCTACATCTAGTGCCTCTTGTGAATTTGATTTTTTTTTTTTAATAAAATCAAATTTCACAATAAACTGCATTTTCGTATAGCACTTGTGTAACAAATGTTATAAACACCATCTTGCATACGAGGTTTAAATTAGGATTTTTAACATTATAAAAAGTGTTTAGATATAGTTGCATAAAGTGCAGTCATTTTTTTTGAACTTTAACAAAAACTTTGATTTGTCAATTCAAACTAGTATAATTCCTCAAAATTTTAAATACAATAATTTATTTCATTTCTTAGTCCAAAGTTATAATTGTCTCCTGGAACCAAACCTTTTTTGGCTTAACTCTTAAAGTGTGCATTTATAGAACGTTGTGCTATATTTACATAGATAAAAAATTCAAAATAAATTTTATTTTATTTTAGTTTTTCGATCGGAATCACTAGAACTTTTATGTAAACCGTAAAAATGTTTCTGATGTCTCAGCAGCAATTTTAATTTTTAATTCAAGCAAGACAAATACCTGAAAATTTTAAAATAAGTTTTATTTCGATTTTATATAAAGGATATAAAAGATGTGTATGGTTAATTATAAATGGGGATTATTTCAGTTTCGTTGGTACCATGGCTGTAGAGATAGCTGAAATCTAGTAAAAACAAACCATGACACATATTGGTCTTAGCTAGGTGCCTGATTTTCTGAGGTTCGTTTCTTACTATTCCAAATGAGAAAAAAGCCATAGACTTTTTCTGTTTGTATGTTTTTTTTTTAGAAAATGTTTCTTGTTAAGTTTATCGTAAATAATTACAAAAAGGATCGATAGAAATTAATGATAAAATCTGAGTTGCAGCGGTAGCTTTTAACCTAGTATCAATGTGGGATTATGTAAGTTTCATATGTATGTTCGTACAGATAGTTGAAGTTTTTATATAATCCCATCAGTACAGTTAATTATAATCTTACATTTAGAATCAATTTAGTTCATTTTAAATGGGGAGTATATATTTTTCATTGGTTTCAACGTTTTAATGAAAAGAAAAACTATAGCCCATAATTTTACATAGGAGATCGACACTATAAATGGGAATTACGTAAATGTTATCGGTACCACGGTTGTATTGATAGCTGAAACTTAGTAAAGAATAAACCACGACATATCTGAGTTGCTGTGGTAGCTAGCAACCTAGTAAGAAACTACCACGTCAAATACTATGGAATGAATAGACCATAACTCCTAAGAATAGAGTCAGATCAAAGAAAGAAGTAAATTATTAGAACAGTCTTATTCAAAAACTCTATTTAGGGAACTTACCGTCCCTTGCTTTGAATAATGAGAAAAATCTATTGGCTTGAAAAAAAGAAAAGTGGCTTCAGCCATGATATTTTACATCGACAATGTTTTTTTCTTTTCTTCCAATCTTTCCCCTAAGTTAGCGAAGCACTGGAACTTAATAGAGAGCTGTTTAAGGGCTCATTTTAAAGGAAATTGACGTCATTAAGAACATTTTTCAATTAACAAACAGTTTTTTAAAATAAAACCAATTTTTACAAAAACTACATTTATGTATAGCACTTGAGTTGCAAATGTTATAAAAATCATCTTCCATAAACTCTGGGTTTGCAAGGGTAGCTAGAAACCTAGTAAGATTTTATTGAAAGTTTCCTCAGAAGTCAAGGACTCAAGCAAATAGTAAAGTTTCCAACTGCTAAATGTAATACTAAACTCGACGTAATTTGCAAAAATTTGTCAGAATATTATATTGAACCTCAAGACCTACCTCCCCTTGGTGGTAGCTACCACTACATGATAAAGTGGGCTCCGCTGCCTTCGTATAAAGTAAATATGTCATTGAGAAAGTTTTCTACCACCCTCTTTCGGACAGGGGTCTCTTAGAATTTGGAAATTGGATTACATCCGAGTCCTGGGGTGAGGTAGCAAATTAGAGTCCTCTGATGAAAAAGCTAAATTTTTGCAAGATAAATTAAGAAATAAATATGAAGAATACTTTGCTGAGAAAACGTTCATGTGGTGCAACACAGATCGTCCATACATGACCCAGGAAATTAAAGATTTGATTCAGCATAAAATTCAACTAAGAAAAGAAGGGAAAATAGGAAATGCTAATATGCTCTGCAACAAAGTAGGTAAAATGACAAGAAAAGCTGCGGCTGAGTATTACCACAAAAAATAATAATCTTTTTGAATCAAAGCCTAGCATGTGATATAAGGAAATAAAACGAATTTGTGGAAAATCCTCTAGTGATGTTGTTTTTTGTTCAGATTCTAACGCTGAAACAGTTGCTAACCAGTTAAATGGTCATTTGGCCAGAATAATCCAGTCTTTGCCGGGTCTTGATGTAATTACAACAAACCAAGAGTATCAGAAAATTCCAAATGATGGCGTACCTTTAGCTACTATTTCTGAAGATCAAGTTTTTAGTATATCACTTTGACCCCCTTGTTCAGCAAAATATATTGTAGCAAATTGGCTAAAAGCTGAAGTTGAACCCCTCCTTGATCCTCATCAGTACGGTAAGAGAAAGAATACATCAACATCCCATTATCTAGTCAGTCGTTTACATTTTATTTTTAAGCATGTTGATGAACCTGGTAAATGGCTGAACTTAATAACAATTGATTTTAAAAAGGGTTTCGATTTGATCGATCATAACATTTTAATTTCTAAGCCTCTAATTGATTTTAGAGTGAATGTTGCTGTTGTGAAAATGATTCAGAGTTTTTTAATAAATAGGTTCCAAATTTTAAAATATAAGACGTCTTTCTCTGAACCCGGGCCAGTTTTTTGGGGTGTACCTCAAGGTACCATTCCGAGTCCTATTCTTTTTCTAGTTATGATCAATGATATCGCTAATGATTGTGAAAACCGCTGGAAATATGTTGACGACCTTACCCTTTGAGAAATTTGTGAAGCAAATAAATGTAGCAAAGCTCAAATTTTAATTGATAACGTGAAGATTAAAGCTTCCAGTTCAAATATGAAAGTAAATGGAAGTAAATGTTCAATTTTAACTATTTCATTTTTAAATTATTCTGAACCAAATTTCCTACCGACTATCTCTGATTCTCTTAAAGTAAGGAAAATTAAACTCTTGGGAGTTATTATTACCAGTGATTTAAAATGGGAAGCAAACACATCTAGTGTAGTAAAAAAGGGGAATGCTGGGCTGCAGATTCTCAAGCTAATGTCGAAACATGGCGCCCCTCCAGATCACCTCCTCCGAATATTTACTTCTTTTATTCGCCCAATTCTGGAATATGCAGCTCCTGTATAGCATTTTGGACTGACTACTGAGAAAAGTGCCAGGATCGAAAGAGCTCAGAAAAGAGCTCTAATGGTAGTATCAAAGCAGGCAGAAATGTCGTATCAAGAGCTGCTGACAAAGGTTAAAGTGCAAACTCTGAAGAAAAGAAGACAGAAACTCTGCATGGATTTCGGAAGGAAATTTCTGAGCCACCCGATTCACAAAACCCTTTTCCCCCCTCGATCCACAACAAAACGACTCCCGCACAGGGTTGCAGTGCCTGTTGAGAAACTTCAGCCGGTACGTTGTGCCCATCATTGGTTAGCAAAAAGTTTTATACCTAGTTTCGTAAATACGTATAACAAAAATTCTAAATTTTGACCCATCATATTTTTTTATGCATTTTCATTAATTTTATTGTGTTCTATTTATTTTTAATTTTGAGTCTTTAACTAAGTGTAGTTTTTTTTTAATTATTTTTTAGAATGAATTATGTTTGGTGTGAACGTCACGTTCTGAAGATGATATATATATATATATATATACATATATATATATAATATATATATATATATATATATATATATATATATATATATATATATATATATAATATATATATATATATATATATATATATATATATATATATATATATATATATATATATATATATATATAATATATATATATATATATATATATATATATATATATATATATATATATATATATATATATATATATATATATGTGTGTGTATGTATAGTGCTTTTGAGATATATATAGTGCTTTGTTTTTGGACGTAAAATTCAATTTCGGCGACGATGCTGTGATAGTAATTTTTAAAATAAAATTATATTCTTATTCTATTCTAAGAGACGATGACATCCCATATAAAGAAATTTAATAATCCATAACTTCTAAAAATAGAGTCCGATCAAAACAATAAGTACACTGTTAGAACCACCTTTTCTGATACCCTTATGAAGGAAACTTGCCGTCCCTTGGCTTGAACAACAAGGAAAATCTATTAGCTTGAAAAACAATACCAAGGTTGCAGCAGTAGCTAGCAACATGGTAAGAGACGATCACGTCCCATACTAAGAAATGAAACAGCCAATATCTTCTAATAACAGTGTCAGGTCAAGCTACAAAGTACACCATTGGAACCGCCTTGTCTAAAACCCAACAAAAGAAAATTACAGCCCTTTTGCTTGAACACAAGGAAAGTCCATTGACTTGAAAAATAAGAAAATTGCTGATTATGGTGATATTTTGTATCAACGGCAATTTTTTTTTCTTTCTTTTTCTCCCAATACAGCAGGGCACTGAAAAATCATAGGAAGCTGTTTAATACCTCTTTTTAAAGTGAATTGAATTTAGTTCAAAACCTTTGGTAAGTAACAAAAGCAATTTTTAAACGAATTATATTACAATTATTTTCTTTGTACTTAATATTGAAAATAAACATTAAATATACAGTAAAATTTTAGACTGATGAGCTTTCAGCAATTAATATAATTATACATCAAATATTCAGTTTAATTTATTAGATCTTTCTAGAATAATTCAAGAAGAATGTAGTTTCACTACTAACAAGAGTTTGGATACTGCCCCCTTCCTTAACTGTAAAAACCTAAAGCCTACTGCGTCATTGGCGCTTCTATGAAAACGAATTATATTACAAATATTTTTTTCCAGTTCTTACAGCATTGAAAATGAAAATAAGATTTTAGTGACATAAAATCTTGAACTGTTGGAAATTTCAACAATTAATATCATTAGTTATCAAATATTCAATTTGATTTTGTTTATACTTTCCAAGACTGTTCAAGACTCATATAGTTTTTAGTAAAGCGCCAATGACGCAATAGGTTTTAGACTTTTGCAGTGAGAGAAGGAGGCGATACACAAACTCTTGTTTGTGATTATTCTTGTTCGTTTCAAGCTTTATTTGCATATTCAATTTAAATTTCACTGGTTTTAAGATATATTTATTCATTTACATCAGTATCTATTGTATTTTTGTTTGCATTGATTGTTTTTTTAATTTCTATTCGTTTGGATTTTATTTATACTTCAATAGCAAAATATCATTTTTTCATTTTGAGCTTGGTTTGCATATACTTGCCTTTTTATTCATTTATTCATTTTATTTATTCATTTAAATTTATTTACATTTATTTATTCATTATTTACATTATTTGTTTATTCATTTACATTATTACTTATTGTATGTTTTTTGCTATGATTGTTCATTTGATTTCTGTTCGTTTTGGGTTTCATTTATTTTTTAATATCAATTTCTGGTTGTTTTGAGTTTGAATTTAACAGGTATTTATAACTGCACATCTTAAGTTTAAAATGGCCTTTACTTTTCTTTGAAAAGCTTAATTTTCGAAAAGTTTTTTAATTAGTTCTTGTTTGTTTTTATTACAAAAGTCTCAAGTTTTTAAAATTCTTTATTTCAAATCAAATTTTTTTTTTCAAAATCTAATGTTCATCAACGTATCAAAACTAGCATCAAAGTAACAAGATCAAAGTAAAAAAAGGATTTGAGTCAACCTCGGAGTTATTATCTGATGCTTGAACTATTTTTAACAAAATGGCTATCTCAAAATTTTTATCGGATGGGTTTGGGAAAAACTGACGGGGGGGGGGGAACTAGTTGCCATTCGATCTCTTTTGAGTCTGTGAATGTGAAACAGAACTTTACATTTGAAATCAACTATACCCTTTCTGAAGTTTAAACGATCATCCCTTCTACAAGAACCATACATGCCCCCAGGACATAACTTACAACGCCTGTTCCCGGAACATGGAGGGTTGTGTTGACCCCGGAGATTTGATATCTGATGTTTGAACTATTTTTAACAAAATGTTCACCTCAAAATTTTTATCGGATGGGTTTACAGAAGAAAAAAGCGTGAAGGGTGAGGGGAGGGGCTAATTGCCCTCCGATCTCTTTTGACTCTAAGAGATTGAACTAGAGCTTTTAATTTCCAATAAAATGAGCCTTTTCTGAAGTTTTTACATGCATCCCTTTCATAAGAACCATATACGGCCCCAGTATGTAACTTACAACGCCTGCCCTTAGGCCCTGGAGGTCTTAGTCGACACCTGAGTTTTTGTTATATGACCTTTGAACTATTTAAAAACTGGCTATCTTAAAATTTGTATCGAAAGGGTTTGGGGAAAGAGAGCGGGGGGGGGGGGCTAGTTGCCCTCCGATCTCTTTTAACTCTTAAAAAATGAAATAGGACTTTCAATTTCCATTCAAATGAGCCCTCTCTGAAGTCTATACCAGCATCCCTTTCTCAAGAACTATATAAACCCCAATATAACCCTTACAACGCCTACCCCCGGACCCTGGGGGGTTGTATCAACAACGGAGCTTTTGTTATCTAATGTTTGAACTATTTAAAAAAAGGCTATCTCAGAATTTGAATCGGATGGGTTTGGGGAAAAAAGATAGTGGGGGATAGGGGCTATTTGCCCTCCGATCTCTTGACTCTCAAAAAGCAAACAAGAACTTTCAACTTCCAATCAAATGAGCCCTATCTAGAGTTTATACGAGCATCCCTTTCACGAGAACTATACACACTCCAGGACAAAACTTACAACGCCTACCCCGGGCCCTCGGAGGTTTTGTCGACAAAGGAGCTTCTGTTATATAATTTTTGAACTATTTGAAAAAATGGCTATCTCCAAATTTGTAGCGTTTGGGTTTGGGGAAAAATAGCGTGGGGAATGGGGGATAGTTGCCCTCTGATCTCTTGACTCTTAAAAAGTGAACTAGAACTTTCAATTTCCAATCAAATGAGCCATCAATGAAGTTTATACCTAGCATCCCTTTCGTAAGAACCATATATGCCCTCAGGGCAAAACTTAGAACGCCTGACCCTAAGCCCCGGGGTTTGTCTGAAGTTTTTCTTATACGACCTTTGAGCTATTTTTAACTAAATGGCTATCTAAAAGTTTTCATGGGAAGGGTTTGAAAAAAGACGTGGGGGGGTTAGTTGCACTCGGATCTCTTTAGACTCTTAAAAAGTGAACTCGAACTTCAAATTTCCAATCAAATGAGCCCTCTGTGAAGTTTATACGAGCATCCCTTTCATAAGAAAAAAATAGTGAACCATACATGCCCCCAGGACATAACTTACAACGCCTGTCCCCGGATCATGGGGGGTTGTGTTGACCCCGGAGATTTGATATCTGATGTTTGAACTATTTTCAACAAAATGTTCACATCAAATTTTTTATCGGATGGGTTTGCAGAAGAAAAAGGCATGAATAAATTCTTAGACCACACTGCTTTTCCATTTACAACAAAAATTAAACAAGAAAAACGGGTTTTAATTTCTATAAAGCAGTGAATACAAAACACTTAATTAAACAAAAATACTCCGAATATTTCGGTCCCACATCCGGGAGCCTTTCTCAACGGAAAAAAAAAAATTCTTACATCAACATAAAAAACATACTAAACAAACAAAAGAAAAAATATAAATAAATAGGAAAAGAAAACTCACATATTAAATAAACAATTCCATTCACTGGCGTATAAACAAAATCGAATGCTTATATTGATTGGAACATGCCTTCTCACAGAATATAAATGGAAATATATTAAATAAACAATTCCATTCACTGGCGTATAAACAAAATCGAATTCTTACATTGATTGGAACACGCCTTCTCACAGAATATAAATGGAAATATATTAAATAAACAATTCCATTCACTGGCGTATAAACAAAATCGAATGCTTATATTGATTGAAACACGCCTTCTCACAGAATATAAATGGAAATATATTAAATAAAAAATTCCATTCACTGGTGTATAAACAAAATCGAATGTTTATATTGATTGGAACACGCCTTCTCACAGAATATAAATGGAAATATATTAAATAAACAATTCCATTCACTGGCGTATGAACAAAATCGAATGCTTATATTGATTGGAACACGCCTTCTCACAGAATATAAATAGCTATTATAGAATATAAGAGCCTTAATTTTTTTTTTGCGAATGACGTCATATACTATTTTGCACATCATATAAGCGTTTCTTATGACATCATTTAAGCATTTTATGATGTCTTGCATAGCATAAATAAGCATTTGAAGTTCCAACGTATCAGTTATTTATATAATATAATATCTGTTGGAAAGCCCAACAAACGAATCTGGACTATCAATTGTGACAACACCAATACGGACAGCTAAAGCAAAGGCCATTGCTAAATTGTCTTAAGTAGTTCGAATCAAAAACGCGTCAAAAAGGAAAATGAAGAGCAAATACACGGGCGGTTAGAAACATGCAAAAGTGACA
The DNA here is from genome assembly GCA_027921565.1 of Artemia sinica. Lineage (NCBI taxonomy): Eukaryota > Metazoa > Arthropoda > Branchiopoda > Anostraca > Artemiidae > Artemia > Artemia sinica. Next base: position 47,294,186 of record CM051274.1, on the reverse strand, counting down.
ATTAGAATGTGTCAAAAATGAAAATGAAGAGCAAAGACACACACGATTAATTCATTTTGAGGAACTTAGCTTATACTACTACTACTCACTGCAACTCACCGTAGCACCAAGCCGCCTGAGGCCAACACAGCTACGCACGCTCCTCCTTCACCTCAATCTATTCAAAGCCTCCCTTTTTACACCCACCCACGAAGTTCTCATTTCATTTAAATCTTTCTTTATGACGTCCTCCCACCCCAGACAAGGACGACCTGCTTTCCATTTAGCCCTAGACGGTTGTCCAAAAAGAACAATCTTCGGCAATCTATCATCCTCATTTGCACAACGTGCCCTAGCCCCCTCAACCTGTCTTTCATTATAGCCTTAGAGAGTAAAAGGTAAGGTAAAGGATGCGGCACTAGACCCTTAAGGTCCAAACCGGCGGTGCTGATCTCCGTTTCGTGGCCCTTCAGCCAGGAAGTGCAATGGGGGGCTGGGGGCCAGCCAACCTATGCTTTCGCAAACCCTTCCTGTTTACCTTCCCCAGATTTCTCCAGGTACCCATTTAGAGCTGGGTTGACTCTGGCTAAGCTTACAGGGTCACACCACTGACCAGCGTCCCAAACTAAGAAACTGACCACACCAGGGATCGAACCCGAATTCACGGATTCTCAGCCCAGCGCGTCCACTTAGCCAGAACGGCTCAGAGAGTGGTATTGAACCACATTTTCGTATAGCTTATTGTTTGAAATACGGTCAGTCAGCCGGGTACCCAGGACAATTCCTAAGCAATTTCTCTGGAAAACATCGAGAAATCTTCATCTGCTTTTTGGAGCGTCCATGCTTCAGAGCCATATTTGACCACTGTCATCGCTGTAGCTTCTAATACTCTGATCTTGGTTTGCGGACTTATCTTCCTATTCTTCCAAGCTTTTTTTTAACTCTGAAAAAACACCCTGAGCCTTGGCTATTCTACTTTTAACATCTTCACTGCTCCCACCATCTTTACTAATAATACTACCGAGGTAAGTGAAGCTGCCCACCTGATCAATCTTTTCCTTACCCAACGTCACATTTTCATCTTCACTTATTCCTAACCTTATTGACTTAGTCTTCCTAACATTAATTTTCAAACCAATTCTAGCCCCCTGAACTCGCAAAACCTCTAATACTTCATTTATTTTGCTCACATTCTCCCCATTTGATTCCGTCGTCTCCCATTGCCTTCCCTGTGCTCCTTAAGACAAAGTCCATCAAAATAATGGATATAAAGGGGGATAGAACACATCCCTGCCTAACCCCTGATTTAATACAACACCAGCTGCTAATCTCATTTCCTACCTGAACCGCAGCAGTGTTATTCTCGTACATAGCACTAATCACTTTAATGTATTTGTCTGGTATACCATACAAGGATAAAACCTTTACTAAAGCTCTTCTATCAACAGAATGAAACGCTTGCTCATAATCTATAAAACTGAGGACCAAAGGTGTTTGAAAACTCAGGCACTTCTCAATTATTGGCCTAAGAGTGAAAATTTGATCGACACATCCTCTATCTTTTCTAAAACCGCACTATTCTTCTCTTAAAACTTTGTCTACGGCATCTCTCAGTCTAAAAAGTATCATATTACTAAGTAATTTACTACCTACAGAGACCAGACTAATGCCTCGATAATTACCCGCTCACTTTTATCACCTTTCTTATAAAGTGGCTTAATTAAGGTTTTCCTAAAATCGTTAGGTACTTCCCCCTTTTCAAAAATCATATTCATAATCTTCAGTAACTTATTTCTAACCTCAGAGCCACCATATTTAAGAAACTCATTTACCACCCTATCAGCACCGTGAGCCTTATTATTTCTTAATCATTTTAGTACTGTTGCTAATTCCTCCTCAAAAAACAAATCTTCCTTCACATCCAAGGTATCACAAACTTTTTCATTTTCCTCTATATCTATTCCTGCAACTTTTTCTCGGTTAAGCAAATTCTCAAAATGTTCGGCCAATCTCTCTTTAGTTTTTTCCTTATCACTAATTGCGGCCCCATTCCTATCTTTAACTGGGCCAAGTTCAGATTGACTACTCCGTCTCAATTTTCGAACATGCCCGTACAATATTTTACTATTATGCCGTCTAGCTGTATCTTCCAGATCCTCGGTAATTTTAACCATGGTCTCCACTTCACACCTCCTTAGTTCATATTTTATGGCTTTCTCCACTTTCTTTACATTCCTTTTGTTTTCATATGATCTATCAAGCAGATAGTTCTTGTACAAGTCCTTTCTCCTTTCTATTAAACATAAAGCCTTTTCACTAATATTCTTAACTGTAGTTCTATTTTTCTTCCCTAGGACACCTTCAGCAACTTCACAAATTATTTTTCTAAAATTATTCCAACCATCTTCCACATTATCACATTTTAAGCTCTGAAGTTTAGTATTCAACTGTCCCTGGAAAGTTTCTCTCAAATTCTCATCTTGGAGTCTATCAACATCATAACTTCCTGGGAGGTAGTTACCCTTCCTATATTTAAGCTTTAAATTAACCCTTGACACTACTAGATGGTGATCTTCACTTTTAAAATCAATAACGGCACTCCTATATACCCTAGTATCTTGTATTGATCCTGCCAGTCTTCAGTTTACTCTAACATAATCAATAAGGTTTGCTGTCTTACCATCACGTGAATACCGTGTTAAATTATGAGCTATTTTATGACCAAACACCGTATTGGTTATAACTAGATTGTTATACCTACAAAATTGCAAAAGTCTGTATCCATTTCTGTTTCCTTTTCCTACACCAAATTTACCTAGGCTAAGATACCATCTATCTCTATTTCTACCGAACTGGGCGTTCAAATCTCCCAATAATAGCATCATATTTCTACCTGGTACCCTGTCTATTTGCTCCTGTAACTGTAAGTAAAATTCATATGAGTCACTAGTATCTCCCTCAGTCGGTTCTACAGGGACGCATACTACTATAAATGATACCCTGAACTTTTTAGTCATAAAATTAACAATTAGTATTCTATTATTAATACCTTCCCATCCTAAACAAGACTTAGCAGCTTCCTTATTCACCATGAGCCCTAATTCCTGTCTATTAATTCCATCCTTCCTGCCTGAGTAAACAAATTCTATATCACCTAATTTCGTGCTCCTACCCCTGGGATATGAGTTTCTGAAACTCCTAATAAATCCAGTTCGAATCGTCTGAATTCGTCAGTCAAAATGCCGATACGATAGTTATTTCACAACGTCGTAACATTCCAAGTTCCAATTTTCATGTTCTTTAAATCATTGAAATTATTTTGTTTCAGGAAAAGCAATGATCCCGGATACCAGTGCAGGAAGGGTATCACATATCTTCTCATGTCTACACCGAAGTGCTTAAGCCGGCTTAGAACCGGACAGCAAGAAGTCCCTGGTACCTCCATGAATGGAGGTTTTGTGCAATCCTGGGCATATCTTGGTCACAACATGGTTTTCAGCACTTGGCGATGCTCTTCTATTAACAAGAGTAGAAATCCTGCACAGACAATCTCAAGCCTATTACCTCCGACTGATTATATATTCATGTCTACAAATTTTATGCTACTACGGGGAGGCAGCCTATGAAGATAAATTAGCTAGAAAGAGATTTTTCAGTCCGAAGACGCCCGTCAAAAAAATACCAAGCCCAGAAGAACTGTCCATTAGTCAGAATCTCGCGCGAGTGCTGTGTCGTTTACTAGACTATAATTTCTTCGAGGGGCGCCACTCCTCAAATAGGAATAGAGTTGACCGCAAGGTCCCCAGTCTTTTAGGTACCTCGAAAGGGTCGAGTAAGCCCTTTGCAGAGGCCGTTGTCCATAGATCTGGATCTTACGCCCTGTCGCAGTCGTCCTCCTATAGAGGATCCTCCCGCGAAGGTGTTCTGCATCACCATGAATTTAACCGATTACTGGGAGAAGGTTTGGAACTCATGGGACTTGTGGACAAACCAGTAGGCCCTTTTGAGCGTACGTTTGAGGGGCCTTCTTCTCCTCCGCCTGTAATTATGACCCACGCGAGGGTGCCCAGTTTATATTGTGGACCCCCAGGGACGAGGTCCCCCCTTGGTCCGTGCCTCCTATGGAGGCACCCTACATATCTGTTTGGCGTTCTCCTATCGCCACCTGGGGAGACGTTGAATGGCCTGGGAGAGGCAAAAAAAAGATGTGGAACGCTTCACGATTTTGCGTGTCATCCTTGCGCAGGGCCACGCTAATCTTCTCTATATCGTTCCAATTTTAGTTTACAACCTAGTTAACTTACAATTTAATTTTAATTTTTCGGTTAGCAAGTATTTTGCAGTAGGTAGCATAGGTTGCAACCTACTATTGGATAATATAATTATTGGTACTTTTCTGTTAAGCGGAAAGCACTCAAAAAGTGAAATTAGGTTAATCCTAATGAAATATACCACAATATGATGACAGTATAATACTTTAGAAACAATATTATGAAAACTACGACAAAGAATGGTAGAAAGCAGGCCTCGCAGAACGCATTGTATTAAATACCTAACCCAACCTAACCTAAACTAACCCCTAACCATATATATATATATATATATATATATATATATATATATATATATAATATATATATATATATATATATATATATATATATATATATATATATATATATATATATATATATATTATATATATATATATATATATATATATATATATATATATATATATATATATATATATATATAAATATATATATATATATATATATATATATATATATATATATATATATATATATATATATATATATATATATATATATATATATGTACATATATGTATATATATATATATACTATCTTTATAAACGAGCAATAATTCTATAGCCTACGTATTTATTTCTGTATATTTTTTCGGAAATGTCTTCAAGTTTTTTCGGGTAAAATTGGTATCTTGGGATAATCTCGCACAAAAAAACGATCTAGATAGGTCAGAAGTATGAGAAAATTCGTTAAGAATTTTTATTGTATGAGAAAATTCGTTAAGTAAAATTAAGAGCAAAGACACACGCGGTTAGATCATTTTTAGGAACTTAGCTTATAGTTTTGAGAAACAAGGATATATTTGAACAAAATGCATCTAATTACCGTAGCAATGTTAGATCATTTTGAGGAAATTAGCTTTTAGTTTTAAGAAACGAAGGATGTACATGGTTTAAATGTAACAGATTTTCGGTTTTAAATCTTTTAATCTAACATTGCTAGGGATATCAGTTAAATTTAAACCATATACATCTTTTGTTTCTCAAAACTAAAGGCTAACTTCCTCAAAATGATCTAACATTGCTACGGTAATTAGATGCATTCTGATCATATACATCCTTGTTTCTCAAAACTATAAGCTAATATACATTCGCTGCCTATTACCAAGGAGTTACGCACTAAATTCTTTCATTTACATCCAAGTCTGGTCTGGAGTTTGAACCAAGCCAGGGGTAAAACTAGATTTAGGCTTGGAGGCCCATCTACCAGTCGGACGTGCGAGGAATTGGACTGGCGGTTAAGAGGCATAAAATTGAAAATACCTTTGACAGACAATCTGATTTATGAGTAATCAATGTCAAAAGAGATTTAAAAAGAACACTTACCTTGTATTTCTGTGATTCAGTTATGCGATGCATGGCTGGATCTTGTCCAACAATTTTTTATACTTATTTTTTTTCTTGTATGATTTTTATTGTTTATTGCTGGTTATGAATATGGAATAGGTTTTTTATTGTTACAAACGTTCTTACTTCTTCATGATTGATGCCAATTCAGGCAAAAAAAGATGAAAGAATTATGATTTCTTCTAATTTATTATATAGTCTTGATTGGGACAACTGAAAATTTGGAAACACCTGTCTTTCTAAATAAATCTAGTGAAAAATATACTAAGACGTCGTCTGGGAAAGGCTCAGTGGGACCATGTTCCCCAAGGACTCAAAAATGGATAGGGCAATTGCCGAAAGGAGCCCAGCTCCTGAAAATAGGGTTAAAAAAAGATAATTCGGTACTTGTCTGTTAAACGGAACGCACTCAAGAATAATGCTGTGAAAGATCTAACAGAAACCGGTTTCCCTTCCTGGATTGGTTATAATTTGCTTATTCTGAGTGAAAAAACTACGATGTATGTATATTTTTATTAAATATTTAATATATAGAGTGGTTAGGGGTTAGTTTAGGTTAGGTTGGGTTAGGTATTTAATACAATGCGTTCTGCGAGGCCTGCTTTCTACCATTCTTTGTCGTAGTTTTCATAATATTGTTTCTAAAGTATTATATTGTCATCATATTTTGGTTTATTTCATTAGGATTAACCTAATTTCACTTTTTGAGTGCCTTCCGCTTAACAGACAAGTACCAATAATTATATTATCCAATAGTAGGTTGCAACCTATGTAACCTACTGCAAAATACTTGCTAAACTAAAAATTAAAAAGTAAATTGTAAGTTAACTAGGTTATAAACTAAAATTGGAACGATACAGAGAAGATTAGCGTGGCCCTGCACAAGGATGACACGCAAAATCGTGAAGCGTTCCACATCTTTTTGGCCTCCCCCAGGCCATTCAGCGTCTCCCCAGGTGGCGATAGGAGAACGCCCAACAGATATGTAGGGTACCTCCATAGGAGGCACGGACCAAGGAGGGACCTTGTCCTTGGGGGTCCATAATATAAACTGGGGCACCCTCGCGTGGGGTCATAATTACAGGTGGAGGAGGAAGAAGGCCCCTCAAATATACGCTCAAAAGGGCCTACTGGTTTGTCTACAAGTCCCATGAGTTACAAACCTTAAATTATACATATATATGTATATATATCTATATATATATATACTATCTTTATAAACGAGCAATAATTCTATAGCCTACGTATTTATTTCTGTATATTTTTTTCGAAAATGTCTTCAAGTTTTTTCGGGTAAAATTGGTATCTTGGGATATTCTCGCACAAAAAAACGATCTAGATAGGTCAGAATTATGAGAAAATTCGTTCAGAATTTTTTATTGTATGAGAAAATTTGTTAAGTAAAATTAAGAGCAAAGACACACGCGGTTAGATCGTTTTTAGGAAGTTAGCTTATAGTTTTGAGAAACAAGGATGTATTTGATCAAAATGCATCTAATTACCGTAGCAATGTTAGATCATTTTGAGGAAGTTAGCTTTTAGTTTTAAGAAACGAAGGATGTATATGGTTTAAATGTAACAGATTTTCGGTTTTAGATCTTTTAATCTAACATTGCTAGGGATATCAGTTACATTTAAACCATGTACATCTTTTGTTTCTCAAAACTAAAGGCTAACTTCCTCAAAATGATCTAACATTGCTACGGTAGTTAGATGCATTCTGATCATATACATCCTTGTTTCTCAAAAATATAAGCTAATATACATTCGCTGCCTATTACCAAGGAGTTACGTACTAAATTCTTGTACGTAACTACGATGCTCCCCAGTGGCGATAGGAGAACGCCCAACAGATATCTAGGGTACCTCCATAGGATGCACGGACCAAGGGGGGACCTTGTCCTTGGGGGTCCATAATATAAACTGGGGCACCCTCGCGTGGGGTTATAATTACAGGCTGAGGAGGAAGAAGGCCCCTCAAATGTACGCTCAAAAGGGCCTACTGGTTTGTCCACAAGTCCCATGAGTTACAAACCTTCTCCCAGTAATGGGTTAAATTACATGGTGATGCAGAACACCATCGCGGGAGGATCCTCTATAGGAGGACGACTGCGGCAGGGTGTAAGATCCAGATCTATGGACAACGGCCTCTGCAAAGGGCTTCCTAGACCCTTTCGAGGCACCTACAAGACTGGGGACCTTGCGGTCAATTCAATTCCTACTTGAGGAGTGGCGCCCCTCGAAGAAATTATAGTCTAGTAAACGACACAGCACTCGCGCGAGATTCTGACTAATGGACAGTTCTTCTGGGCTTGGTATTTTTTAACGGGCGTCTTTGGGCTGAAAAACCTCTTCCTAGCTGATTTATCTATCATGGGCTGCCTCCCCGTAGTAGCATAAAATTTGTAGGCATGAATATATAATCAGTCGGAGGTAATAGGCTTGAGATTGTCTGTGCAGGATTTCGACTCTTGTTGATAGAAGTGCATCGCCAAGTGCTGAAAACCATGTTGTGACAAAGATAGGCCCAGGATTGCACAAAACCTCCATTCATGGAGGTCCCAGGGACCTCTTGCTGTCCGGTTCTAAGCCGGCTTAAGCACTTCGGTGTAGACTTGAGAAGATATGTGATCCCCGTCCTTCACTGGTATCCAGGATCATTGCTTTTCCTGAAACAAAAATAATTTCAATGATTTAAAGAACAGGAAAATTGGAACTTGCAATGTTACGACGTTAAGAAATGACTATCGTATCGGCATTTTGACTGACGAATTCAGACGATTCGAACTGGATTTATTAGGAGTTTCAGAAACTCATATCCCAGGGGTAGGAGCACGAAATTAGGTGATATAGAATTTGTTTACTCAGGCAGGAAGGATGGAATTCATAGACAAGAAGTAGGGCTCATGATGAATAAGGAAGCTGCTAAGTCTTGTTTAGGATGGGAAGGTATTAATAATAGAATACTAATTGCTAATTTTATGAATAAAAAGTTCAGGGTATCGTTTATAGTAGCATGCGTCCCTGTAGAACCGACTGACGGAGATACTAGTGACTCATATGAATTTTACTTACAGTTACAGGAGCAAATAGACAGGGTACCAGGTAGAAATATGATGCTATTACTGGGAGATTTGAACGCCCAGGTCGGTAGAAATAGAGATAGATGGTATCTTAGCCTAGGTAAATTTGGTGTAGGAAAAGAAAACAGAAATGGATACAGACTTTTGCAATTTTGTAGGTATAACAATCTAGTTATAACAGTAGAGATGCCTTATTGACTCGTGACCCTACACCATATATGGGCATAGAGTCCCTAGATTGAACATGTGGTTAATGGGGTCAATGACCTCTTTCTCCAGGGGTGTTTTGGCCAAGTGCCGGCTAGGGAAGAATGTTATGATCTAGGAAAGAGTATTTGTTGTTGTTGTTTTTGGCCAATTGCCTGCTAGGGGAGAATGTTATGATCTAGGAAAGAGTATTTGTTGTTGTATGCACGATGCAAATGTTATGAGTTTCCAGAAATAGTATTTGTTGTTGTATGCTAGGGGAGAATGTTATGATCTAGGAAAGAGTATTTGTTGTTGTATGCTAGGGAAGAATGTTATGATCCAGAAATAGTATTTGTTTCCGGGCAAAGTTTAATAATGTCTGACAGGTACTGTCAATCATTAATCAAATTGTTTCCAGGCGAAGTTTAATAATGTCTGACAGGTGATGTCAAGATTGATTGATATGTCACGAAAGGAGATTTAATTTGTTGTTTCTAAGGGGAATTATTGATTCACGAAAGGGGAATTAATTTGTTGTTTCTAAGGGGAATTATTGATTCAAGAAAGGGGAATTAATTTGATGTTTCTAAGGGGAAGGTGGGGAAGAGATATATTGATTGCGTAATCTAAGGGAGAGAATTCCCGAGAAATTGATTACATAATCGGTAGAACCCTATAAGGAGCTCGTGACGGGAATCCATTTATGGGCATAGAATGACGTAATCAACTAGGACAAATGGATTTCTGAGAAATTGATTACATAATCGGTAGAACCCAATCAGAAGGTCATAACGGGAATTCATTTATGGGCATAGAATGACGTAATCGACTAAGACAAGCAAGTTACTTTCTTATTGTCCCTCCTAAACCCATTTTCCAACTTGAAGTACTTATCTTTTTCACTCACAACTATACTTTACAGCTTGGGGAAGGTGGGGAAGAGATATATTGATTGCGTAATCTAAGGGAGAGAATTCCCGAGAAATTGATTACATAATCGGTAGAACCCTATAAGGAGCTCGTGACGGGAATCCATTTATGGGCATAGAATGACGTAATCAAATAGAATGACGTAATCGACTAAGACAATTGGATTTCTGAGAAATTTATTACATAATCGGTAGAACCCTATCAGGAGGTCCTGACGGGAATCCATTTATGGGCATAGAATGACGTAATCAACTAGGACAAATGGATTTCTGAGAAAGTGATTACATAATCGGTAGAACCCAATCAGAAGGTCATAACGGGAATTCATTTATGGGCATAGAATGACGTAATCGACTAAGACAAGCAAGTTACTTTCTTATTGTCCCTCCTAAACCCATTTTCCAACTTGAAGTACTTATCTTTTTCACTCACAACTATACTTTACAGCTTGGGGAAGGTGGGGAAGAGATATATTGATTGCGTAATCTAAGGGAGAGAATTCCCGAGAAATTGATTACATAATCGGTAGAACCCTATAAGGAGCTCGTGACGGGAATCCATTTATGGGCATAGAATGACGTAATCAAATAGAATGACGTAATCGACTAAGACAATTGGATTTCTGAGAAATTTATTACATAATCGGTAGAACCCTATCAGGAGGTCCTGACGGGAATCCATTTATGGGCATAGAATGACGTAATCAACTAGGACAAATGGATTTCTGAGAAAGTGATTACATAATCGGTAGAACCCAATCAGAAGGTCATAACGGGAATTCATTTATGGGCATAGAATGACGTAATCGACTAAGACAAGCAAGTTACTTTCTTATTGTCCCTCCTAAACCCATTTTCCAACTTGAAGTACTTATCTTTTTCACTCACAACTATACTTTACAGCTTTTTGAGTGTCCCAACGCCAAGAAATACTTTTCAAAGACCATTTCAGAGCAAGTTACTTTCTTAATGTCCCTCCTAAACCCATTTTGCAACTTGAAGTACTTATGTTTTTCACCCACAACTATACTTTACAGCTTTTTGAGTGTCCCAACACCAAGAAATACTTTTCAAAGACCATTTCAGAGCAAGTTACTTTCTTAATGTCCCTCCTAAACCCATTTTGAAACTTGAAGTACTTATCTTTTTCACCCACAACTATACTTTACAGCTTTTGAGTGTCCCAACGCCGAAAAATACTTTTCAAAGACCATTTCAGAGCAAGTTACTTTCTTAATGTCCCTCCTAAACCCATTTTGCAACTTGAAGTACTTATGTTTTTCACCCACAACTATACTTTACAGCTTTTTGAGTGTCCCAACACCAAGAAATACTTTTCAAAGACCATTTCAGAGCAAGTTACTTTCTTAATGTCCCTCCTAAACCCATTTTGAAACTTGAAGTACTTATCTTTTTCACCCACAACTATACTTTACAGCTTTTTGAGTGTCCCAACACCAAGAAATACTTTTCAAAGACCATTTCAGAGCAAGTTACTTTCTTAATGTTCCTCCTAAACCCATTTGCAACTTGAAGTACTTATCTTTTTCACCCACAACTATACTTTACAGCTTTGGATACCTCAACACCAAGAAATACTTTTCAAAGACCATTTCAGAGCAAGTTACTTTCTTAATGTCCCTCCTAAACCCATTTTCCAACTTGAAGTACTTATCTTTTTCACCCACAACTATACTTTTCAGCTTTTTGATTACCTCAACACCAAGAAATACCTTTCAAAGACCATTTTAGAGCAAGTTACTTTCTTAATGTCCCTCCTAAACCCATTTTCCAACTTGAAGTACTTATCTTTTTCACTCACAACTATACTATACAGCTTTTTGGATACCTCAACACCAAGAAATACTTTTCAAAGACCATTTCAGAGCAAGTTACTTTCTTAATGTCCCTCCTAAACCCATTTTGCAACTTGAAGTACTTATCTTTTTCACCCACAACTATACTTTTCAGCTTTTTGATTACCTCAACACCAGGAAATACCTTTCAAAGACCATTTCAGAGCAAGTTAATTTCTTAATGTCCCTCCTAAACCCATTTTCCAACTTGAAGTACTTATCTTTTTCACTCACAACTATACTATACAGCTTTTTGGATACCTCAACACCAAGAAATACTTTTCAAAGACCATTTCAGAGCAAGTTACTTTCTTAATGTCCCTCCTAAACCCATTTTGCAACTTGAATAACTTATCTTTTTCACCCACAACTATACTTTACAGCTTTTTGGATACCTCAACACCAAGAAATACCTTTCAAAAGGCATTTCAGAGCAAGTTACTTTCATAATGTCCCTCTTAAACCCATTTTCCAACTTGAAGTACTTATCTTTTTCACTCACAACTAAACTTTACAGCTTTTTGGATACCTCAGCACCAAGAAATACCTTTTAAAGACCATTTCAGAGCAAGTTACTTTCTTAATGTCCCTCCTAAACCCATTTTCCAACTTGAAGTACTTATCTTTTTCACTCACAACTACACTTTACAGCTTTTTGAGTGTCCCAAAACCAAGAAATACTTTTCAAAGACCATTTCAGAGCAAGTTACTTTCTTAATGTCCCTCCTAAACCCATTTTGCAACTTGAAGTACTTATCTTTTTCACCCACAACTATACTTTACAGCTTTTTGAGTGTCCCAACACCAAGAAATACTTTTCAAAGACCATTTCAGAGCAAGTTACTTTCTTAATGTCCCTCCTAAACCCATTTTGAAACTTGAAGTACTTATCTTTTTCACCCACAACTATACTTTACAGCTTTTTGGATACCTCAACACCAAGAAATACTTTTCAAAGACCATTTCAGAGCAAGTTGCTTTCTTAATGTCCCTCCTAAACCTATTTTCCAAGTTGAAGTACAGGCATTACAGAGCAAGTTACTTTCTTAATGTCTCTCCTAAACCCATTTTCCAACTTGAAGTACTTATCTTTTTCACCCACAACTATACTTTACAGCTTTTTTGGATACCTCAACACCAAGAAATACCTTTCAAAGACCATTTCAGAACAAGTCACTTTCTTAATGTCTCTCCTAAACGCATTTTCCAACTTGAAGTACTTATCTTTTTCACCCACAACTATACTTTACAGCTTTTTGGATACCTCAACACCAAGAAATACCTTTCAAAGACCATTTCAGAACAAGTTCTTTTTTAATATGCTTCTTAAACCAATTTTACAAATTCTAAATTTTTCCATAGTAGATAGAAAAAGCTATATCATAGCTGTGAATATTTTCTCGAAAGATAAGCAGTTCTATTTCAATTTTAAATTTTCTCAATGAAGTGAAGAAAAGTTCAAGTTCTCTTCTGAATTTTCTCAATGAAAAAGAAATTAGTTTTTATTCAATTCTATTTTTCCAAATAATATAAAAATTTTCCACTTTTGTTCAGATTTTTCTCAAGGGGATGAAAAATTTAAAATACTGTTCCAAATTTTCTCAACGAAGTGAAGAAAAGTTCAAGTTCTCTTCTGAACTTTACCAAAGAACACACTTCAATTCTAATTTCTCCAGAGAAAACAAAAATCTTCCACTTCAGTTCTTTATTTCACAAAGACATAAAGAAATTTAAAGTTCAATTCTAATTTTTCGGTGGAAGATAGAAAAAGTAATACCATACTTGTGAATATTTTCAGGGAAGATAAAAATTTCTAGTTCAATTTAAAATTTTCTCAACGAAGTCAAGGAAAGTTCAAGTTCTCTTCTGAATTTTCTCAATGAAAAAGAAATTAGTCATTGATCATTTCTATTTTTCCAAATAATATAAAAATTTTCCACTTTAGTTCAGATCTGTCTCGAAGAGATGAAAAATTTAAAATACTGTTCCAAATTTTTCACAGAAGATAAAAAAGTTCAAGTTCTCTTCGGAATTTTACCAAAGAACAAAATTCAATTCTAATTTCTCCAGAGAAAACAAAAATCTTCCACTTCAGTTCTTTATTTCACAAAGACATAAAGAAATTTAAAGTTCAATTCTAAATTTTTCGGTGGGAGATAGAAAAATTAATACCATACTTGTGATTATTTTCACGGAAGATAAAAAGTTCTAGTTCAATTTAAAATTTTCTCAATGAAGTGAAGAAAAGTTCATGTTCTCTACTGAATTTTACCAAACAACACAATTCAATTCAAATTTCTACAGAGAAAATAAAAATCTTTCACTTAATTTCTTTATTTCACAAAGACATAAAGAAATTCAAAGTTCAATTCTAAATTTTTCGGTGGAAGATAGAAAAAGTAATACCATACTTGTGAATGTTTTCCCGGAAGATAAAAAGTTCTAGTTCAATTTAAAATTTTCTCAACGAAGTGAAGAAAAATTCAAGTTCTCTTCTGAACTTTACCAAAGAACACACTTCAATTCTAATTTCTCCAGAGAAAACAAAAATCTTCCACTTCAGTTCTTTATTTTACAAAGACATAAAGAAATTTAAAGTTCAATTCTAATTTTTCGGTGGAAGATAGAAAAAGTAATACCATACTTGTGAATATTTTCACGGAAGATAAAAAGTTCTAGTTCAATTAAAATTTTCTCAACGAAGTCAAGGAAAGTTCAAGTTCTCTTCTGAATTTTCTCAATGAAAAAGAAATTAGTCATTGATCATTTCTATTTTTCCAAATAATATAAAAATTTTCCACTTTAGTTCAGATCTGTCTCGAAGAGATGAAAAATCTAAAATACTGTTCCAAATTTTTCACAGAAGATAAAAAAGTTCAAGTTCTCTTCGGAATTTTACCAAAGAACACAATTCAATTCTAATTTCTCCAGAGAAAACAAAAATCTTCCACTTCAGTTCTTTATTTCACAAAGACATAAAGAAATTTAAAGTTCAATTCTAAATTTTTCGGTGGGAGATAGAAAAATTAATACCATACTTGTGATTATTTTCACGGAAGATAAAAAGTTCTAGTTCAATTTAAAATTTTCTCAATGAAGTGAAGAAAAGTTCATGTTCTCTTCTGAACTTTACCAAAGAACACACTTCAATTCTAATTTCTACAGAGAAAACAAAAATCTTCCACTTCAGTTCTTTATTTCACAAAGACATAAAGAAATTTAAAGTTCAATTCAATTTTTTCGGTGGAAGATAGAAAAAGTAATACCATACTTGTGAATATTTTCATGGAAGATAAAAAGTTCTAGTTCAATTTTAAATTTTCTCAACGAAGTGAAGAAAAGTTCAAGTTCTCTTCTGAACTTTACCAAAGAACACACTTCAATTCTAATTTCTCCACAGAAAACAAAAATCTTCCACTTCAGTTCTTTATTTCACAGACATAAAGAAATTTAAAGTTCAATTCTAATTTTTCGGTGGAAGATAGAAAAAGTAATACCATACTTGTGAATAGATTTCACGGAAGATAAAAAGTTCTAGTTCAATTTAATATTTTCTCAACGAAGTCAAGGAAAGTTCAAGTTCTCTTCTGAATTTTCTCAATGAAAAAGAAATTAGTCATTGATCATTTCTATTTTTCCAAATAATATAAAAATTTTCCACTTTAGTTCAGATCTGTCTCGAAGAGATGAAAAATTTAAAATACTGTTCCAAATTTTTCACAGAAGATAAAAAAGTTCAAGTTCTCTTCGGAATTTTACCAAAGAACACAATTCAATTCTAATTTTTCAAGAGAAAATAAAAATCTTCCACTTCAGTTCTTTATTTCACAAAGAAATAAAGAAATTTAAAGTTCAATTCTAAATTTTTCGGTGGAAGATAGAAAAAGTAATACCATACTTGTGAATATTTTCCCGGACGATAAAAAGTTCTAGTTCAGTTTAAAATTTTCACAACGAAGTGAAGAAAAGTTTAATTCTCTTCTGAACTTTACCAAAGGACACACTTCAATTCTAATTTCTCCAGAGAAAACAAAAATCTTCAACTTCAGTTCTTTATTTCACAAGGACATAAAGAAATTTAAAGTTCATTTCTAATTTTTCCATGGAAGATAGAAAAAGTAATACCATACTTGTGAATATTTTCACGGAAGATAAAAAGTTCTAGTTCAATTTAAAATTTTCTCAACGAAGTCAAGGAAAGTTCAAGTTCTCTTCTGCACTTTACCAAAGAACACACTTCAATTCTAATTTCTCCAGAGAAAACAAAAATCTTCCACTTCAGTTCTTTATTTCACAAAGACATAAAGAAATTTAAAGTTCAATTCTAAATTTTTCGGTGGGAGATAGAAAAATTAATACCATACTTGTGATTATTTTCACGGAAGATAAAAAGCTCTAGTTCAATTTAAAATTTTTTCAATGAAGTGAAGAAAAGTTCATATTCTCTACTGAATTTTACCAAAGAACACAATTCAATTCTAATTTCTACAGAGAAAATAAAAATCTTCCACTTAAGTTCTTTATTTCACAAAGACATAAAGAAATTTAAAGTTCAATTCTAAATTTTTCGGTGGAAGATAGAAAAAGTAATACCATACTTGTGAATATTTTCCCGGAAGATCAAAAGTTCTAGTTCAATTTAAAATTTTCTCAACGAAGTGAAGAAAAGTTCAAGTTCTTTTCTGAACTTTACCAAAGAACACACTTCAATTCTAATTTCTCCAGAGAAAATAAAAATCTTCCACTTCAGTTTTAAGTTCCCCAAAGAAATAAAGAAATTTAAAGTTCTATTCTAAATTTTTAGATGGAAGATAGAAAAAGTAATACTATGATTGTGATTGTTTTCCATGAAGATCAAAAGTTTCACTTTATTTATAATTTTTCTTAAATTCAGTTCAAATTTTTCTCAAAGAGATGAAAAATTTAAAGTTCTGTTCCAAATTTTTCATAGAAGATAGAAAAAGTTATACATTGATCGTGAATATTCAACATGAAGATAAGGAACTCCACTTTAATTCTGAGTTTTCTCGAAGAATTGCAAATTGTTCAAGTTCTCTTCTGAATTTTCTTAAAGAAGAGAAAAAAGTTAACTCAATTCTGAATTTTACCAATGAAAATGAAAAAACCTTCCACTTCAGTTCTTAATTTCTCAAAGACATAAAAAATTTAAAGTTCAGTTCTAAATTTTTCTGTAAAAGATAGGAAAAGTTGTACTATGATTGTGATTATTTTCCAGTGAAGATACAAAGTTTCACTTTAGTTCTAATTTTCTTAAGTTCACTTCCGATTTTTTGCAAAGAGATGAAAAATTTAAAGTCCTGTTCCAAATTTTTCATAGAAGATAGAAAAAGTTATAAATTGATTTGAATATTCGACATGAAGATAAGGAGCATCACTTTAATGCTGAGTTTTCTCGAAGAAGTGCAAAATGTTCAAGTTCTCTTCTGAATTTTCTTAAAGAAGTGAAAAAAGTTAGCTCAATTCTGGATTTTACCAATGAAAATGAAAAAAGCTTCCACTTCAGTTCTTAATTCCTCAAAGACATAAAAAATTCAAAGTTCTCTTCTAATTTTTCCAAGAAAATAAAAAGGCACCACTTCAGTTCTGTTTTTTTTCTCAAAGAGATGAAAAATTTAAAGTTCTATTCAAATTTAAATTAAATTTTAGCTCCTTTGTCTTATGGATTTACCCATCAAATTTTTAAATTAGAAAATGAGTGACTCGTTCTATTATTAAAGACAATCGTTCAAACTCGTTCATTTAACCTCCAAAACAATAGGTTAGGTTAGGTATAAATAAATATTAAAAAATAAATAGAAACATTTCTACATGTTTAAGTTAGGTTAGGTTAGGTTAACTTATCATGAGCGCTCATGATAAGTTAACCTAACCTTTTCCGGCGAGTATGGTTAGGTTAGGTTAGGCTAGATTAAGTTAGGTTAGATTAGGTTAGGTTAAGTTAGGTTAGGTTAGCCTAAGTATGCTTTACTTAGGTTAGGTTAGGTTAGGTGAGAGACAGGCAAAAAGTTAGGTGTATGATTAGGTTAGGTTAGATTAAGTTAGGTTAGGTTAAGTTAGGTTAGGCTAGGTTAGCCTACGTACGCGCGCGTACGTAGGCTAACCTAGCCTAACCTAACTTAACCTAACCTAACTTAATCTAACCTAACGTAATCATGTCTTTTGTGAAATTAGAAATGAATTGTTCTTTAGTAAAATTTAGAAGAGAACTTGAAAATTTTCTTCACTTCGTTGAGAAAATTTTAAATTGTACTAGAACTTTTTATCTTCTGGGAAAATATTCACAAGTATGGTATTACTTTTTCTATCTTCCACCGAAAAATTTAGAATTGAACTTTAAATTTCTTTATGTCTTTGTGAAATAAAGAACTTAAGTGGAAGATTTTTATTTTCTCTGTAGAAATTAGAATTGAATTGTGTTCTTTGGTAAAATTCAGTAGAGAACATGAACTTTTCTTCACTTCATTGAGAAAATTTTAAATTGAACTAGAACTTTTTATCTTCCGTGAAAATAATCACAAGTATGGTATTAATTTTTCTATCTTCCACCGAAAAATTTAGAATTGAACTTTAAATTTCTTTATGGCTTTGTGAAATAAAGAACTGAAGTGGAAGATTTTTGTTTTCTCTGGAGAAATTAGAATTGAAGTGTGTTCTTTGGTACAGTTCAGAAGAGAACTTGAACTTTCCTTGAATTCGTTGAGAAAATTTTAAATTGAACTAGAACTTTTTATCTTCCGTGAAAATATTCACAAGTATGGTATTACTTTTTCTATCTTCCATGGAAAAATTAGAAATGAACTTTAAATTTCTTTATGTCCTTGTGAAATAAAGAACTGAAGTGGAAGATTTTTGTTTTCTCTGGAGAAATTAGAATTGAAGTGTGTTCTTTGGTAAAGTTCAGAAGAGAATTGAACTTTTCTTCACTTCGTTGTGAAAATTTCAAACTGAACTAGAACTTTTTATCTTCCGGGAAAATATTCACAAGTATGGTATTACTTTTTCTATCTTCCACCGAAAAATTTAGAATTGAACTTTAAATTTCTTTATGTCTTTGTGAAATAAAGAACTGAAGTGGAAGATTTTTATTCTCTCTGGAGAAATTAGAATTGAATAGTGTTCTTTGGTAAAATTCAGAAGAGAACTTGAACTTTTTTATCTTCTGTGAAAAATTTGGAACAGTATTTTAAATTTTTCATCTCTTCGAGACAGATCTGAACTAAAGTGGAAAATTTTTATATTATTTGGAAAAATAGAAATGATCAATGACTAATTTCTTTTTCATTGAGAAAATTCAGAAGAGAACTTGAACTTTCCTTGACTTCGTTGAGAAAATTTTAAATTGAACTAGAACTTTTTATCTTCCGTGACAATATTCACAAGTATGGTATTACTTTTTCTATCTTCCACCGAAAAATTAGAATTGAACTTTAAATTTCTTTATGTCTTTCTGAAATAAAGAACTGAAGTGGAAGATTTTCGTTTTCTCTGGAGAAATTAGAATTGAAGTGTGTTCTTTGGTAAAGTTCAGAAGAGAACTTGAACTTTTCTTCACTTCGTTGAGAAAATTTAAAATTGAACTAGAACTTTTTATCTTCCATGAAAATATTCACAAGTATCGTATTACTTTTCTATCTTCCACCGAAAAATTTGAATTGAACTTTAAATTTCTTTATGTCTTTGTGAAATAAAGAACTGAAGTGGAAGATTTTTGTTTTCTCTGTAGAAATTAGAATTGAAGTGTGTTCTTTGGTAAAGTTCAGAAGAGAACTTGAACTTTTCTTCACTTCATTGAGAAAATTTTAAATTGAACTAGAACTTTTTATCTTCCGTGAAAATAATCACAAGTATGGTATTAATTTTTCTATCTCCCACCGAAAAATTTAGAATTGAACTTTAAATTTCTTTATGTCTTTGTGAAATAAAGAACTGAAGTGGAAAATTTTTGTTTTCTCTGGAGAAATTAGAATTGAATTATGTTCTTTGGTAAAATTCTGAAGAGAACTTGAACTTTTTTATCTTCAGTGAAAAATTTGGAACAGTATTTTAGATTTTTCATCTCTTCGAGACAGATCTGAACTAAAGTGGAAAATTTTTATATTATTTGGAAAAATAGAAATGATCAATGACTAATTTCTTTTTCATTGAGAAAATTCAGAAGAGAACTTGAACTTTCCTTGACTTCGTTGAGAAAATTTTAAATTGAACTAGAACATTTTATCTTCCGTGAAAATATTCACAAGTATGGTATTACTTTTTCTATCTTCCACCGAAAAATTTAGAATTGAACTTTAAATTTCTTTATGTCTTTGTGAAATAAAGAACTGAAATGGAAGATTTTTGTTTTCTCTGGAGAAATTAGAATTGAAGTGTGTTCTTTGGTAAAGTTCAGAAGAGAACTTGAACTTTTCTTCACTTCGTTGAGAAAATTTTAAATTGAACTAGAACTTTTTATCTTCCGGGAAAATATTCACAAGTATGGTATTACTTTTTCTATCTTCCACCGAAAAATTTAGAATTGAACTTTAAATTTCTTTATGTCTTTGTGAAATAAAGAACTTAAGTGGAAGATTTTTATTTTCTCTGTAGAAATTAGAATTGAATTGTGTTCTTTGGTAAAATTCAGTAGAGAACATTAACTTTTCTTCACTTCATTGAGAAAATTTTAAATTGAACTAGAACTTTTTATCTTCCGTGAAAATAATCACAAGTATGGTATTAATTTTTCTATCTCCCACCGAAAAATTTAGAATTGAACTTTAAATTTCTTTATGGCTTTGTGAAATAAAGAACTGAAGTGGAAGATTTTTGTTTTCTCTGGAGAAATTAGAATTGAAGTGTGTTCTTTGGTACAGTTCAGAAGAGAACTTGAACTTTCCTTGAATTCGTTGAGAAAATTTTAAATTGAACTAGAACTTTTTATCTTCCGTGAAAATATTCACAAGTATGGTATTACTTTTTCTATCTTCCATGGAAAAATTAGAAATGAACTTTAAATTTCTTTATGTCTTTGTGAAATAAAGAACTGAAGTGGAAGATTTTTGTTTTCTCTGGAGAAATTAGAATTGAAGTGTGTTCTTTGGTAAAGTTCAGAAGAGAATTGAACTTTTCTTCACTTCGTTGTGAAAATTTTAAACTGAACTAGAACTTTTTATCTTCCGGGAAAATATTCACAAGTATGGTATTACTTTTTCTATCTTCCACCGAAAAATTTAGAATTGAACTTTAAATTCTTTATGTCTTTGTGAAATAAAGAACTGAAGTGGAAGATTTTTATTTTCTCTAAAGAAATTAGAATTGAATAGTGTTCTTTGGTAAAATTCAGAAGAGAACTTGAACTTTTTATCTTCTGTGAAAAATTTGGAACAGTATTTTAAATTTTTCATCTCTTCGAGACAGATCTGAACTAAAGTGGAAAATTTTTATATTATTTGGAAAAATAGAAATGATCACTGACTAATTTCTTTTTCATTGAGAAAATTCAGAAGAGAACTTGAACTTTCCTTGACTTCGTTGAGAAAATTTTAAATTGAACTAGAACTTTTTATCTTCCGTGAAAATATTCACAAGTATGGTATTACTTTTTCTATCTTCCACCGAAAAATTAGAATTGAACTTTAAATTTCTTTATGTCTTTGTGAAATAAAGAACTGAAGTGGAAGATTTTCGTTTTCTCTGGAGAAATTAGAATTGAAGTGTGTTCTTTGGTAAAGTTCAGAAGAGAACTTGAACTTTTCTTCACTTCGTTGAGAAAATTTAAAATTGAACTAGAACTTTTTATCTTCCATGAAAATATTCACAAGTATCGTATTACTTTTCTATCTTCCACCGAAAAATTTGAATTGAACTTTAAATTTCTTTATGTCTTTGTGAAATAAAGAACTGAAGTGGAAGATTTTCGTTTTCTCTGGAGAAATTAGAATTGAAGTGTGTTCTTTGGTAAAGTTCAGAAGAGAACATGAACTTTTCTTCACTTCATTGAGAAAATTTTAAATTGAACTAGAACTTTTTATCTTCCGTGAAAATAATCACAAGTATGTTATTAATTTTTCTATCTCCCACCGAAAAATTTAGAATTGAACTTTAAATTTCTTTATGTCTTTTTAAAATAAACAACTGAAGTGGAAGATTTTTGTTTTCTCTGGATAAATTAGAATTGAATTGTGTTCTTTGGTAAAATTCCGAAGAGAACTTGAACTTTTTTATCTTCAGTGAAAAATTTGGAACAGTATTTTAGATTTTTCATCTCTTCGAGACAGATCTGAACTAAAGTGGAAAATTTTTATATTATTTGGAAAAATAGAAATGATCAATGACTAATTTCTTTTTCATTGAGAAAATTCAGAAGAGAACTTGAACTTTCCTTGACTTCGTTGAGAAAATTTTAAATTGAACTAGAGCATTTTATCTTCCGTGAAAATATTCACAAGTATGGTATTACTTTTTCTATCTTCCATCAAAAATTAGAATTGAACTTTAAATTTCTTTATGTCTTTGTGAAATAAAGAACTGAAATGGAAGATTTTTGTTTTCTCTGGAGAAATTAGAATTGAAGTGTGTTCTTTGGTAAAGTTCAGAAGAGAACTTGAACTTTTCTTCACTTCGTTGAGAAAATTTTAAATTGAACTAGAACTTTTTATCTTCCGGGAAAATATTCACAAGTATGGTATTACTTTTTCTATCTTCCACCGAAAAATTTAGAATTGAACTTTAAATTTCTTTATGTCTTTGTGAAAAAAAGAACTTAAGTGGAAGATTTTTATTTTCTCTGTAGAAATTTGAATTGAATTGTGTTCTTTAGTAAAATTCAGTAGAGAACATGAACTTTTCTTCACTTCATTGAGAAAATTTTAAATTGAACTAGAACTTTTTATCTTCCGTGAAAATAATCACAAGTATGGTATTAATTTTTCTATCTCCCACCGAAAAATTTAGAATTGAACTTTAAATTTCTTTATGTCTTTGTGAAATAAAGAACTGAAGTGGAAGATTTTTGTTTTCTCTGGAGAAATTAGAATTGAATTGTGTTCTTTGGTAAAATTCCGAAGAGAACTTGAACTTTTTTATCTTCTGTGAAAAATTTGGAACAGTATTTTAAATTTTTCATCTCTTCGAGACAGATCTGAACTAAAGTGGAAAATTTTTATATTATTTGGAAAAATAGAAATGATCAATGACTAATTTCTTTTTCATTGAGAAAATTCAGAAGAGAACTTGAACTTTCCTTGATTTCGTTGAGAAAATTTTAAATTGAACTAGAACTTTTTATCTTCCGTGAAAATATTCACAAGTATGGTATTACTTTTTCTATCTTCCACCGAAAAATTTAGAATTGAACTTTAAATTTCTTTATGTCTTTGTGAAATAAAGAACTGAAGTGGAAGATTTTTGTTTTCTCTGGAGAAATTAGAATTGAAGTGTGTTCTTTGGTAAAGTTCAGAAGAGAACTTGAACTTTTCTTCAGTTCGTTGAGAAAATTTGGAACAGTATTTTAAATTTTTCATCCCCTTGAGAAATATCTGAACTAAAGTGGAAAATTTTTATATTATTTGGAAAAAAAGAATTGAATAAAAACTAATTTCTTTTTCATTGAGAAAATTCAGAAGAGAACTTGAACTTTTCTTCACTTCATTGAGAAAATTTAAAATTGAAATAGAACTGCTTATCTTTCGAGAAAATATTCACAGCTATGATATAGCTTTTTCTATCTACTATGGAAAAATTTAGAATTTGTAAAATTGGTTTAAGAAGCATATTAAGAAAAGAACTTGTTCTGAAATGGTCTTTGAAAGGTATTTCTTGGTGTTGAGGTATCCAAAAGGCTGTAAAGTATAGTTGTGGGTGAAAAAGATAAGTACTTCAAGTTGGAAAATGGGTTTAGGAGAGACATTAAGAAAGTGACTTGTTCTGAAATGGTCTTTGAAAGGTATTTCTTGGTGTTGAGGTATCCAAAAAAGATGTAAAGTATAGTTTGTGGGTGAAAAAGATAAGTACTTCAAGTTGGAAAATGGGTTTAGGAGAGACATTAAGAAAGTAACTTGCTCTGAAATGCCTGTACTTCAAGTTGGAAAATGGGTTTAGGAGGGACATTAAGAAAGTAACTTGCTCTGAAATGGTTTTTGAAAAGTATTTCTTGGTGTTGAGGTAAAGAGCTGTAAAGTATAGTTGTGAGTGAAAAAGATAAGTACTTCAAGTTGGAAAATGGGTTTAGGAGAGACATTAAGAAAGTGACTTGTTCTGAAATGGTCTTTGAAAGGTATTTCTTGGTGTTGAGGTATCCAAAAAAGATGTAAAGTATAGTTGTGGGTGAAAAAGATAAGTACTTCAAGTTGGAAAATGGGTTTAGGAGAGACATTAAGAAAGTAACTTGCTCTGAAATGCCTGTACTTCAAGTTGGAAAATGGGCTTAGGAGGAACATTAAGAAAGTAACTTGCTCTGAAATGGTCTTTGAAAGGTATTTCTTGGTGTTGGGACACTCAAAAAGCTGTAAAGTATAGTTGTGGGTGAAAAAGATAAGTACTTCAAGTTGGAAAATGGGTTTAGGAGGAACATTAAGAAAGTAACTTGCTCTGAAATGGTCTTTCAAAAGTATTTCCTGGTGTTGGGACACTCAAAAAGCTGTAAAGTATAGTTGTGGGTGAAAAAGATAAGTACTTCAAGTTGGAAAATGGGTTTAGGAGGGACATTAAGAAAGTAACTTGCTCTGAAATGGTCTTTAAAAGGTATTTCTTGGTGTTGAGGTATCCAAAAAGCTGTAAAGTATAGTTGTGAGTGAAAAAGATAAGTACTTCAAGTTGGAAAATGGGTTTAAGAGGGACATTATGAAAGTAACTTGCTCTGAAATGCCTTTTGAAAGGTATTTCTTAGTGTTGAGGTATCCAAAAAGCTGTAAAGTATAGTTGTGGGTGAAAAAGATAAGTACTTCAAGTTGCAAAATGGGTTTAGGAGGGACATTAAGAAAGTAACTTGCTGTGAAATGGTCTTTGAAAAGTATTTCTTGGTGTTGAGGTATCCAAAAAGCTGTATAGTATAGTTGTGAGTGAAAAAGATAAGTACTTCAAGTTGGAAAATGGGTTTAGGAGGGACATTAAGAAAGTAACTTGCTCTGAAATGGTCTTTGAAAGGTATTTCTTGGTGTTGAGGTAACCAAAAAGCTGTAAAGCATAGTTGTGGGTGAAAAAGATAAGTACTTCAAGTTGGAAAATGGGTTTAGGAGGGACATTAAGAAAGTAACTTGCTCTGAAATGGTCTTTGAAAAGTATTTCTTGGTGTTGAGGTATCCGAAGCTGTAAAGTATAGTTGTGGGTGAAAAAGATAAGTACTTCAAGTTGCAAATGGGTTTAGGAGGAACATTAAGAAAGTAACTTGCTCTGAAATGGTCTTTGAAAAGTATTTCTTGGTGTTGGGACACTCAAAAAGCTGTAAAGTATAGTTGTGGGTGAAAAAGATAAGTACTTCAAGTTGCAAAATGGGTTTAGGAGGGACATTAAGAAAGTAACTTGCTCTGAAATGGTCTTTGAAAAGTATTTCTTGGTGTTGGGACACTCAAAAAGCTGTAAAGTATAGTTGTGGGTGAAAAAGATAAGTACTTCAAGTTGCAAAATGGGTTTAGGAGGGACATTAAGAAAGTAACTTGCTCTGAAATGGTCTTTGAAAAGTATTTCTTGGTGTTGGGACACTCAAAAAGCTGTAAAGTATAGTTGTGAGCGAAAAAGATAAGTACTTCAAGTTGGATGGTGGGTTTAGGAGGGACATTAATAAAGTAACTTGCTCTTCTTAGTCGATTGGGTCATTCTATGCCCATAAATGAATTCCCGTCATGACCTTCTGATTGGGTTCTACCGATTATGTGATCAATTTCTCAGAAATCCATTTGTCCTAGTTGATTACGTCATTCTGTGCCCATAAATGGATTCCCGTCAGGACCTCCTGATAGGGTTCTACCGATTATGTAATAAATTTCTCAGAAATCCAATTGTCTTAGTCGATTACGTCATTCTATTTGATTACGTCATTCTATGCCCATAAATGGATTCCCGTCACGAGCTCCTTATAGGGTTCTACCGATTATGTAATCAATTTCTCGGGAATTCTCTCCCTTCGATTACTCAATCAATATATCTCTTCCCCACCTTCCCCTTAGAAACATCAAATTAATTCCCCTTTCTTGAATCAATAATTCCCCTTAGAAACAACAATTAATTCCCCTTTCGTGAATCAATAATTCCCCTTAGAAACAACAAATTAATTCCCCTTTCTTGAATCAATAATCCCCCTTAGAAACAACAAATTAAATCCCTTTCGTGACATATCAATCAATCTTGACATCACCTGTCAGACATTATTAAACTTCGCCTGGAAACAATTTGATTAATGATTGACAGTACCTGTCAGACATTATTAAACTTTGCCCGGAAACAAATACTATTTCTGGATCATAACATTCTTCCCTAGCATACAACAACAAATACTCTTTCCTAGATCATAACATTCTCCCCTAGCATACAACAACAAATACTATTTCTGGAAACTCATAACATTTGCATCGTGCATACAACAACAAATACTCTTTCCTAGATCATAACATTCTCCCCTAGCAGGCAATTGGCCAAAAACAACAACAACAAATACTCTTTCCTAGATCATAACATTCTTCCCTAGCCGGCACTTGGCCAAAACACCCCTGGAGAAAGAGGTCATTGACCCCATTAACCACATGTTCTCTCTAGGGACTCTATGCCCATATATGGTGTAGGGTCCGAGTCAATAAGGCATCTCTACTTATAACCAATACGGTGTTTGGTCATAAAATAGCTCATAAGTTAAAACGGTATTCACGTGATGGTAAGACAGCAAACCTTATTGATTATGTTATAGTAAACCGAAGACTGGCAGGATCAATACAAGATACTAGGGTATATAGGAGTGCCGTTATTGATTTTAAAAGTGAAGATCATCATCTAGTAGTGTCAAGGGTTAATTTAAAGCTTAAATATCGAAAGGGTAACTACCTCCCGGAAAGTTATGATGTTGATAGACTCCAAGATGAGAATTTGAAAGATACTTTCCCTCATTACTAAAAACATTAGATGTATTTTCATCATATACATCCTTGTTTCTCAAAACCAAAAGCTAAGTTCCTCGAAATGATCTAGCACTGGTAAGGATATCAGATGCATTTTGACCATATACATTCTTGTTTCTCAAAACTAAAAGTTAAGTTTCTCGAAATGATCTGAGGCTTTTTACAAATTTTCTCAAACTTTAGACCTATATAGATCATTTTTTAGGTCAGAAAATCCCAGTATACCAATTTTCCTGAAAAGATATGGAGCTGTTTTCGAGAAAATATACATATATACATATATATAAATATAAATATATATATATATATATATATATATATATATATATATATATATATATATATATATATATATATATATATATATATATATATATATATATATATATATATATATATATATATATATATATATATATATATGTATATATATAACATTGGAGCCGTTTGGCCTTTACTATAGGCGATAATAAAAACATTTTCCCGAAAAAACTTGAAGACATTTTCGAAAAGAAATATACAGAAATAAATACATACAGAGTTATTGCTCGTTTATAAAGATAGTATGTGTATATACATATATATACATACATATATGTATATATATATATATATATATATATATATATATATATATATATATATATATATATATAGATATATATATATATATATATATATATATATATATATATATATATATATATATATATATATATATATATATATATATATATATATATATATATTGCCAATGAGAAAACATCAGTCCTGGCTGGGTATTTCCAGGTGGGAACATATTAGATTTGTGTTAGGGATGTCACTATTTTTCAGAGGTTAAGAGCGGGATTCCATATTTAAAATAGGAAGCTTTTTAAAACAAACAGCTTTAGTGTAAAGAGCATGGTATTGAGATAGCAGCTGTGCCACTTTCACAGTTAAACTTCTTCCTATTTGACACCATCTTTGGGATGTTACTCGTTGGAAAAAACTAATTCAACTTTTTTATTTAAGGATGACTTGACCTAGTTTTCACTTCTCGGCTGTGATCGATAAAATTGGCCCAATATTGGGGCAATATTGCCCCAATATTGCTCGGCTGTGATGTATAATACACACTAGTATCAACTGGGGAGCATGGTTTACGTAAAATATCCCTTAGCATTGGAGTATGCTAAAAAGTTGAAACTAAAAAGTTTTAATTGTAAGGAAAAGTTCTCGTGACTTGACCTAGCTTTCACTCCCCGCCTGTGGTCTCTATAAAACATAAAATGAGAGTGGTAAAAGGGTTTAACTTTAAAAATGGGATATTTTTGTGAAGAGTTGGGACCATGAAGCACAAAGTATCTACCTTGATTCTAGAAGCGCCCTTTGCAAAATACACCGTTCTTTTTTGACCTGGCTAAAGTCGAAAGGGAGATAATAGAATAATAATTCTTTTCCAAGACTAAACTTACTGTTTTATTTTTTTCAAATAAAATTAAAGAGCCGGGAAATTATATCAAATATGAACAGAAATAGAGTCGATTAATTGTTCAAGTGCCAAAAAGTTATAGAGTTTTGTTCCTACACTATTATTTCTTCCGATTATGTTCTATTCATTATGCATTCAACGTTTCAACATCAATTAACATAAATTTGATTCATATTTAAAGAAAACCCTTTGACATCCTTCAAGCGAAACAAGAAAATTCGGATAGTGGAGGTGAAAATGTCCCAATCAGTAAATCGTCAAGTAAAAGTAAAGAGCAGGAACATTAAATCAAATATGAGCAGAAATACAGTAAGTAAAGAGCTGGAATATTAAATCAAATATGAACAGAAATAGAGTAAGTAAAGAGCTGGAACATTAAATCAAATATGAACAGAAATAGAGTCGAATAATTGTTCAAGTGCAAATAAGTTATAGTGTTTTGTTCCTAAACTGTTATTTCTTGCGATCGGTTCTATTCATTATACATTCAACGTTTCGAAATCAATTAACTTAAATTTAATTTATATTTAAGGAAAACCCTTCCACACCCTTCAAGCGAAACAAGAAAATTAAGATAGTGGAAGTGAAAACATCCCAACCAGTAAATCACATATTTAATGCTCATGAGGATATGAATGAAATCCTGCCCGATAGATATGTCGATCCCACTTCAACTGGCTGATTGATGAGAATGAGACCAATAACAATGACAAACTGATTCAATTATTTCAGAGCGACTCTGATGATATATTTAAAGAGATTGATTTGGATGTAATATGGTCCAATCACTCTAGCAATATTGCATTACCTAATAACACAAATGACATTATGAATCATTTTGAGTGATTAGACACTTTGTTTGAACAATTCCATCTCCAATCAATTTGTGATATTCATAGCCCAAAAAATACAGAATGAAAATACACAGTTAACTATTAGACCAGTTCCAGTTCAACGAGAAAACGTGTGAGAGAACTAGTGAAAATACAGAAAAAGAATGTGCATGCTCGATTATAATCGAGCATGTCTTGATTGAGAGTTCGTTGTGCAAACACCTTGTTTTTGGATATTAACCTTTTAATAAAGTAAGGTTTCAACCTGTGCGATTCCCTAGAGACATTTATAATCGGTTTATTTTATTTACTTGCTATTGACATTTTTGCTGCTTGACCATAAATTCCCTTGGGATTTAGTGACTTAATAAGTACAGAGACTCAGACAGAAAGATTTAATTACCTTAGAGGATTGTATTCTTTGTGCACAGCCGTGATATGGCCGAAATGAATTCTACATCTAGCAGCGTTGCCAGAGCTTGATCGTTGCGTTGTGGAAAGAGCGACCAAATTTTACAGTGCAGTGTTGCCACTTACTGTACTGACTGAAAATAAGCCAAAATTCAAAAGTAGTTTCCAGAACAGAATACTGATAACATTTATTAGGCAATAAGCAGAAGAGGGGAGGGTTCCTGCAGCAAGTGCCGTATGTACCTACCGGTATTTAGTTACCCTTAAATTGCAGGAAATTGGTGAGCGGGTCATGACACTTCCCTTGTTCTTAATATTGTGTGATTCAGTGGATTTTGGTTGTTTTTGAGTGAAAGTGATGACTGAAAAGCTGGTATTCAGCCCAGTTCTGAAAATTTTGAGCAGATCACTCACTGAAGGGGTGAAATTCGATAAGATTGTGAAAAGCGCAATAAACTATTTTGAACATGATACAATCATACAAACTAAAAAGACCCTTAACAGCGAGTTGGACATTCAAAGCCGGATGGTTTCGTATGCAAAAGATGAGGACAACATTACTAATATGTGTAAGTCACTAGTCTCTGCGGCAAAGCAAAATGTCCCGATCGCAAAATTTGTGATATTTAGTCCATGTGAATTACCTGCCATCGGCGAGGTGGTTCATGCTACAGTGGTGTCCAAAGTAAACGAACTCTCCAGAAAATTGGATGGATTTATGATAAATGCTACCCACTCTATAGTCACCCTGCCAGATAAGTCTCTATCGTCCCAAACCGCACCCCGAGGCCGCTTTATTCTGTGATACTCAAAGACCCTCCAACAGACTTAAAATACCCAAGCAAACGCAAAGCATTTATCGACAAACTGTGCCCATGTCCAGACTGCGATATCACCGAGTTACGCCCCTCTAATACCGTGTGGAAACTCGTGGTTCCTCCCAAGCAAACCGCGAGCCAAATAGTGGATGCAGCTATACGGGCGAAACCGTCACTCAACATCTTCCGCACGGAGCCTGCTTTTTTAGCTGCGATCAAGCGTTTGCCGGAGGATCTAGACGAACAGTCTCTAAAACAGCTGGTCCCCAAATGCAATAAAACCCTACAGTTTGGCAAGTCTCGAACTTTTAAAGTCTACTTTCCGACACGAAACGACCTCCATACCTTTCTCAAAGTTTAAGTGAAAATCGGATAGGAACGCCTCCCAGTTAAAGAATTCGTATTCTTGCCTCGACGCTGCTTTAATTGCCACGCAATCGGTCACCTAGCTGCGGATGGTAAGAACGGTTCTTTTTGCTCCAAATGCAGCTCCGCTGATCACAAATCTCCGTCCGATACCCTGTGTCAGAAGGCAGCCTTTTGCGTTGGTTGCAAGAAGCAGGGTCATACTTGCTATAGTGTGAAGTGCCCAAAAAACCGAAAACCCTCGTACTAATGACCTCGTCACTAACTCTTCTATCGTGGAACATAAACAGCTCTTTTATTAATAAACTTTCTGTTCTGGAAAGCCTCCGTTCTGAGTTTCGTGTGATTTGTCTCCAGGAACATTTGTTACTAAACATGGTCTGAACATACATGAGATTGAGAATATGACAGCTTATTGTGTACCCAGTAGACAGCTGAACAATAGAGGCCGACCCTCGGTTGGACTTGTTATGTTTGTGAAATCAGCTCTTCGTTCTAGTATTTTCGAAGCAAATGATTATTACATAGCTGTGAGAGTGGATTGTTCTGTGTGTATTAGTGTGTATCTTCCCACAGACTACAATAATGACCAGTCTGAGCGCTTATTTGCGCTATCTTGTGAAAAAACTAGGTTCATGTATAGACAAAATTCGGCACTTAGGTTTGTTTACCTTGCATTATAACCGGTGACTTTAATTGTAATCTGTCCGAGCCAAATTCTCAAGCGTCACCGCGTAAAACACAAGTTAAGGGCTTATTTAGTGATTGTTTCTGTGTTTTAGATAAATCTTCCGATTTTACGTATGTTCACACAACCTCCCGAACTTCCAAACTGGACCACGTTGAAGTATCGTCAGATTTGCGAGCTGATATAGTAAAGGTTGTGCTTGATTATCAGTTGTCTGATCATCTTTCCATAACTTGCTCTGTCGATATGCCATCTTCTGGTCACCAAACCACACCTCTTGCTCATTCAGCACCTCTACACCGTCGTAACTTGTCGAAAATTGATCAAGCCCCATTCATCAAGTCGGTAGATTTGGTCCTGAATAAAATCCTTTTCCCATTTCATCTTCTTTAGAAGTCACTCCAGTTACCTCAAAAAGAAGTTTCGATTTGTCTAGATATATATTGTGCAGAAATCTGCCATGCTCTCCGCTTCGCAGAAAAACAAGCTGTTCCTTTGCAATAAATTCGTAAAGGAATCAATCCCAGTTGGTCCTCAAATCCAGATCTCGTCATTTCATTTAGTCAAGCAAAATTTTGGTTTTCAGTACGGAAAGAGTGTGGATGTCCTAATATGGGTCTTGCAAACAGCATACGAATTTTCAAGAAGCAGGGTCATACTTGCTATAGTGTGAAGTGCCCAAAAAACCGTCCACCCTCAAACTAATGACCTCGTCACTAACTCTTCTATTGTGGTACATAGACAGCTGAACAATAGAGGCCAACCCTCGAGTGCACTTGTTATGTTTGTGAAATCAGCTCGTCGTTCTAGTATTTTTGAAGCAAGTGATTATTATATAGCTGTGAGAGTGGATTGTTCTGTCTGTATTAGTGTGTATCTTCCCACAGACTACAATAATGACCAGTCTGAGCACTTATTTGAGCTATATTGTGAAAAACTAGGTTCATGTGTAGACAAAATTTGGCGCTTAGGTTTACCTTGCATTATAACCAGTGACTTTAATTGTAATCTGTCCGAGCCGAGTTCTCAAGCGTCACCGCGTACAACACAATTTAAGGGCTTATTTAGTGATTTCTTCTGAGTTTTAGATAAATCTTAAGATTTTACGTATGTTCACACGTCTTCGTGAACTTCCAAGCAGGACCACGTTGTAGTATCGTCAGATTTGCGAGCGGATATAGTAAAGGTTGTGCTTGATTATCAGTTGTCTGATCATCTTCCCATAACTTGCTCTGTCGGTATGCCATCTTCTTATCACCAAACCACACCTCTTGCTCCTTCAGCACCTTGATGCCGTCGTAACTTGTCAAAAATCGATCAAGCCCTATTCATTGAGTTGGTAGATTTGGTCCTGAATAAAATCAGCGTCCCATTTCATCTTCTTTAGAAGTCACTCCAGTTACCTCAAAAAAGAGTTTTGATTTGTCTAGATATATATTGTGCAGAAATCTGCCATGCTCTCCGCTTCGCAGAAAAACAAGCTGTTCCTTTGCAATGAATTCGTAAAGGAATCATTCCCAGTTGGTCCTCTAATCCAGATCTCGTCATTTCATGTAGTCAAGCAAAATGTTGGTTTTCAGTACGGAAAGAGTGTGAACGTCCAAATATGGGTCTTGCGAACAGCATAAGGATTTTCACGAAGTGAAAGTTTTCTAAGGCCCTGAATCGGCATCGGAAAA
The DNA here is from genome assembly GCA_027921565.1 of Artemia sinica. Classification (NCBI taxonomy): domain Eukaryota; kingdom Metazoa; phylum Arthropoda; class Branchiopoda; order Anostraca; family Artemiidae; genus Artemia; species Artemia sinica. Next base: position 47,261,096 of record CM051274.1, on the reverse strand, counting down.
GTCTAGTCAATCGTTATTCTGCCCGTGCCAAACAAGATTAAAATATGATCTTCAAGTTTGTCTCTTGTTCTGCAACAAACTCTTCGTCACCATCCCCAGCCGACATCCCTGAAGATGAATGGTATGCCCATTACAAATCGGAGCTCTCAGCACCTGACCCCTCCATCGAACAATCATACGAGGCTGCCTTATATCAGTTTCTATCTTCTCATCTCGATGAAGATTTTATCGTCAGTACCCGCTCTGTTGAAGATGCCATCTGTAGACTCAAATGGAAAGGCTCATCAGGCATTGACGAAGTCAGTGTGATCCACTTGAAACACGGAGGTAAACTTTTCGTGGCACATCTCTCTCTGCCTATGCAGATGATTTTCTCTCAAGGGATTGTTCCTACGTCTTTCTGAATCGGAGATCTGACTCCCATTTCTAAAAAGCGAAAAACCTGAAATGCAATGTACAGCATTCTGTCCGATAACTGTTGCTACGTCACTGTGCAAGCTCTTCGAGTTTCTGTTTATACAGGAACTCGAAAAAGTATACTACACTCCTCCGCATCAGTTCGGCTACAAGCGAGGAACTGGATGTGCTGATGCCTTAACAGTCGTTGCTAATGTTTTGATAGATGCTGAATCTTCTGGAAAGAGTCTTTCTTTGGCAGGACATGACAATAGACGCGCTTTCGACTCTCTAATCCATGCTGCGATGCTTCTAAAGGCCGGTAAACATGGGTTGAATCTAGCTGTCATTCGTTCTCTCAGGAATCTGTATTCTAGATTACGGATCCATCTGAAACTACCTCCTGACAAGGGGGTACTACTCTCCAGACCTACTCTCCAGACCTTTTCAAAATCTATATCCTTGATTCGCAAGATCAATGTCCATATTCGCTGATTTCGTCATCTGCTAGCTTTTTTTTGGAATGTTACGCGGACGAAATCCTGAATCTTAGCCGAACCCTTCAGCGGATAATTGATATCTTCCAAATCCTTGAAGCCGAATATCTTAAAGTTGGACTTCAGTTCAACTCTTCAAAACCGGAAAACTTCCTATTCAAAAGGAAAACTGATTGTTGTGTTCCTACCATTGCCCTTGGTTCTAGCTCTGTCCAGCCAGGGGATCGAAATCCTGAATCTTAGCCGAACCCTTCAGCGGATAATTGATATCTTCCAAATCCTTGAAGCCGAATATCTTAAAGTTGGACTTCAGTTCAACTCTTCAAAACCGGAAAACTTCCTATTCAACTGGAAAACTGATTTTCGTGTTCCTACCATTGCCCTTGGTTCTAGCTCTGTCCAGCCAGTGGATCACCTCGTTTATCTAGGTTTAACCACAGGTTCGTCTATCCACTGCACCCAAAAACGTCTCCTCGAACAGCTTAAAAGACGAATTTGAGCGTCTTACGCTTCAATTGTATCGTGTAAACTCCCATTCAACTGGCTGCTTCTAGCAAGCTTGTATAACCCCATCGCTCTTCCTGAAATTTTATATTCCACGCCCTTCGGGAAACTTCTCACTAAAACTGACCAGAATAAAATCAGAGCGATGTAACTTCTTTTTGCGATGTATTTGCTTCGTCTACCTCCGTGGTATAGAATTTCGCATGTAATTGAAAAATTTAAAGTCGCAGACCCTGACGTCGCCGTCCCTAGACGAATGGCGAAGAATAATAGAGAAATATACTGAAATCTACACGAATGGTCCCATCTGCTCATTCTGTGATTCAGTGCTTCGTTTTCTTTGTTGGTTCAGTTTGTTGTAGTTTGTGTGTTTTTTATTCTTTTTTCTTTTTTATCTAAGTGCTTCGTCGTGCTGTGTGTTGATTTGACGGGTTTTTCAATAAATAAATAAATAAATTATTCAATGGGCTAGATTTACGAAGGTTTGAATTGATAAATTCTGCAATGAAGTATTCTGTTAAATTACTGTAAGATTTTGTATGTATTTATAAAATGTATATATTTACAATTTTATAGATCTATAGTTTTAACCAAGGATCATAGTCTACAATACCAATCCACCAATTACATCAAATTGGTGAACTATACAATGCATATAACTGGTGGATTCATCATAACGAAGGATTTATAATATTGATTAAATAAAATTGAATAAATTATTTCCTATCTTCATTCACCTCCAATGACTTCACCTGTGCGTTATCTAGTTTGTATCGCTTTACCATGTAAAACGTACGACCCCCCTCCCCAAAAAAAAATATCCTATTTTCACATAAACATCGGGCTTGATATATGATATATTCTCGGGGTCATCGCGAACATCATATCTTCGGATACCACATTTTCTAACTGAAAAAAATGATCATTATATTTACCCGTCAACTAAGGTTCTTCAGTTACCCATCAGATTTCATTTCTCTATTATGCTTATAGGATAATGATGTTTGGAGTGCATTTCCATTAACCAAAGAAGAAGAAGCACTACTTGTAGAACGTACCAATCGAATTGAAAAATGGGATATTCTTCTGAAGAGTTGGGACCATGAAGCACAAAGTATCCACCTTGATTCTAGAAATGCCATTTTCTAAATGCTTTTATGCACTATTGTTTTTGATTCGAGTAAAACCAATTCTTTCATACGCCATTCTTTTTGATCTGGCTAAAGTCGAAAGGGAGATAATAAAATAATGCTTCTTTTCCAAGACTAAACTTATTGATTTATTTTTTAATTTATTGTTTTGGATGAGGAGCATAACTGACGGGCATGCCAAGGGGTTGACCAAAGTATTATTTTAACTCTCTTTAATTAAAGGAGTACTTTTTGAATAATTTCTGCGTATGTATGTGCAAGACCCTAATAGTTTTTTTTTGTACTTATAATCTCGTTCTGCAATTTTAGTAAACAAGCAAAAAAAGGAAAAGAATGCGATTGCGTGGAAAACAATAGAAATCACTATGTTAAAAATTAATTAAAATGAGATTAATGTGTTGTTACTACTCAATTAGACTGGGTTTGAATTTACACTGGAAGTGAAATCAGTTCTGGCAACAAGATTTTTTTCTTTCAATGGAAGAGAAAGTTCTGGCAACAAGACTTGGAATATTTTTGTAGTGTTGTCATGATTTACCTTATCACTGTTACACTCTCTTGATCTTTCAAAGTTCATTTTGAAGTTTTTTCATTGAAGTGTAAGAGTTGGTATATTCTTGTAGTGTCATGTAGTGATTTACCTTGTCACCGTTACACTCTCTTTCAAGGTTCATTATGGCATTTATTTTTCATTGAAGTGTAAGACTTGGAATATTTTTGTAGTGTAATGTCATAATTTACCTTGTCACTGCTACACTCTGTTAAAGTTTCAAAGTTCATTTAGATTTTTTCTTCATTGAAAAGTAAGACTTGGAATATTTTCGTAGCGTTATGTCATGATTTACCTTGTCACTGTTGCACTCTGCTGATGTTTCAAAGCTCATTTGCAATTTTTTAGTTAAATGTAAGACATGGAATATTTTCGTAGCGCTATGTCGTGATTTATCTTTTCACTGTTACACTCTGCTGATATTTCAAAGTTCATTTGGAATCTTTCCGTTGAAGTGTAAGACTTGGAATATTTTTGTAATGTTATATCTTGCTTTACCATGCCAATGTTACACTCTCTAGATGTTTTAAAGTTCACCTTGGAATTTTTCTTCATTGAGATTTAAGACTTGGAATATTTTTCTAGTATTATGTTGTGGTCTACTTTGCCCCATCTTACACTTTGTTGATATTTCAAGGTCCACATTGGAATTTTTCATTGAAGTGCAAGACTTGGAATTTTTTGTACTGCTATGTCGTGATTTACCTTCTCACTGTTAGACTCTGTTGTTATTTCAAAGTTAATTTTGGAATCTTTTTGATGAAATGTAAGACTTTGAAAACATTTGTAATGTTGTGTGGACTTTTTTTTAATTGAGGGTAAGATCTTGAATTCTTTTTAGTGTTGTCATGAATTACCTTATCACTGTTACACTCTCTTGAAGTTTTAAAGTTCATTCTGGAATTTTTTTCTTCATTGAAATGTAAAACCTGGAATATTTTGTAGTGATTTGTTGTGACTTACCCTGTCACAGTTAGACTCTGTTGATGTTTCAAGGTTCATATTGGAATTTCACATTTAAGTGCAAGACTTAGAATATTTTTGTAGTGTTATGTCGTGATTTATCTTATCACTCCTACACTCTATTGATGTTTCAAAGTTCATTTGAATTTTTTTCATTGAAATGTAAGACTTGGAATATTTGTACTGCTATTTCTTGATTTACCTTCTCACTGTTACACTCTGATGATGTTTCAAAGTTAATTTTGGAATATTTTTGCTGAAATATAAGACTTGGAATATTTTTGTAGTGTTATGTCGTGATTTATCTTATCACTCTTACACTCTGTTGATGTTTCAAAGTTAATTTTGGAATACTTTCATATAAGTTTAAGACTTGGGATATTTTTGTAGTGTTGTCATGATTTACCTTATCACTGTTACACTCTCTTGATGTTTCAAAATTCATTTTGGAGTTTTTTCATTGAAGTGTAAGAGTTGGTATATTCTTGTGGTGTTATGTAGTGATTTATCTTGTCACCGTTACACTCTCTTTCAAGGTTCATTATGGTATTTATTTTTCATTGAAGTGTAAGACTTGGAATATTTTTGTAGCGTAATGTCAAAATTTACCTTGTCACTGCTACACTCTGTTAAAGCTTCAAAGTTCACTTTAGATTTTTTCTTCATTGAAAAGTAAAACTTGGAATATTTTTAAGGTGTTATGTTGTGATTTACCCTGTCACTGTTACACTCTGCAGATGTTTCAAAGCGCATTTTGGAATTATTGTAGTTGAAACGTATGACTTGGCGTATTTTTGTAGTGTTATTTCATGATTTACCTTGTCATTGATACACTCTGCTGATGTTTGAAAGTTCATTTTAGAATTTTCCGTTGAAATGTAAGACTTGAAATTTTTTTTTTTGTTCTTCTATCGCTTGAAAGACACAAAAAGCTAGGTTAATTAAAGATCACTTAGCGTCCACCTTACCATGTGTCTGCTACACACTTGATGTTTCAAAGATCATTTGGAATTTTTACGTTGAAATGTAAGAATTGAAAGGTTTTTTTTGTACTTCTAACGTTTGAAGCACACAAAAAGTGAGGCTAATTTAATATCATTTAGCGTCCGCCGGTTTCATTACGTTTAAGTTAGGTTCATCTAACTTAGGTTAACATAAGCGCTCTTATTGACCTAAGTTAGATGAACCTAACTTAAACGCAGAGAAACCGGTGTACGCTAAGTGATCTTAAAGTAGTATGCACCCACCTGGAAATACCCAGCCAGGACTGATGTTTTCTTATTGGCAAAATAATTTATTATTCGTCAAAGAGGCAATAAAATCCAAGAAATTGAAGCTAAGAACATTTAAGTATCTATTAAATTCCACGCTCAAAATAACAACCCCGAGTAAGCGCTTTCTAATTTTCAGAACCCCCCACCCCCCAATTGACATTACAACATCGCCAAGTGGAATAAAAATGAACTTATCAACTAAGAGGCGATAACGCTCACTTAAGCTTTGCTTCCACCCTCCTGTTTCAAATAGATGACGACCGCTTGAAAAGCAAGAAATTACATTTCCCATATGAAAAATATTAATTATAACCAACGCCAACCCCCTTGCATATCAAAAATTCATCGTAGACAGATATGTCACTAATTTAAGCAGAAAAAGGCATCTCTTTTTTTCGAAAACATTTAGCGCAAATTTAGCAGCTTAGAAGGGCTTTTGCCGGGGTATAATAATTATCCTTTTTATCTGCCTACGGAAGTGATCAAATCAACCAAATAATATGCGATAACACTCACTTTCGCACGGCTTCCACCCTCCTACTTCGAATAGATAATGACTGCTTGAAAAGCAAACAATTACATCTCTCATATGAAAATATTAATCATAATGAACGCTACCCCCCTTGCATATCAAAAATTCATCGTAGAAAGGTATGTCACTAATTTAAGCAGAAAAACATCTTTTTTTTAAAAATTTACTGCAAATTTGACAGACCGGATGGGCTTTTGGCGGGGTATAATAATTATCTTTTTATAGCTGCCTACGGTAGTAATCAAATGACACTGATTTATTAGCGGTTAAAAGGGGGGGGGGGTGACATAAAGTGATTAAAGAGTTGATATTTGTTAATTTACCCTTTAGCTAGAATACAGGAGGTGTTTTGGAATTGCAAAGAGGCAATTTTATGCTTTTAAACGAGTGTAAACACTGCAAGGAGGTCGTATAAGCCCAATATAGACAAGTGAAGACTTAATACCACGCAAATGGTTTCTTTTAATATAAAAAAAATTACTCACATGTACTCGCTTAGAACTCTTCATCTCAGAGCAAGTAATTAATTTAGCAAATAATTAATTAGAAAAATCAGTCTCTCTAGTTGAATAACTTTTACACACTGATTAGTTCACCAAAGATATGACGGACTTTTATACTCAAAAATTTGCGTGTATATATTATAGCTATAAGCGACCACTGGTTTAGAGAAAGTAGATAATTGACATGTTTTCTATCTTGGCTGAGAAACCTGTGTTTCCCTTAATAGAACCGGTAACCGCATTGCTTAGGTGTAATGGCTTGATGGCTTGGTAGCTCCGCTTGTCTGACCCTTTATTGACAAGGGTGTGTCTCGTGATGTAACATGCGCTTGAAATCCAATGCTAATTTCCCTACGGTCCTGACAACACTTCAAGTAATTGAAACACCCGAAACTTGCCAGGTAGAAACAGGGGCGAGGGATTAAGAGCTTCAAATTTATATCCCCTATAGGACTCATGAAAGTACAAGGCAAATTTCCCTATTATTAAAACTTGTTTATTATACCAACCACACCAAGTAATTGAAACATCCAGAACTTGCCAGGTGAGCCTTTTCTCAGATAGAAGCAGGGGCGAGGAATTAAGAGTTTCACATTTACATCTCCTACAGGAATCACAAAAATACAAGGCTAATTTCCCTATTATTAAAAGTTGTTTATTATACTGACGACATTTGTGACGCCAGAGGGCATGTCTTTAAAATACTATTGGAAAAGGGAGGATATGTCTTTGAAATCCTGGGAGGGATGTCTTTGAAACACGAAAATACAAAGGGGTGTGTTGCGTGACGAAACATGACCTTGAAATCCAATGCTAATTTCCTATGCTAATTTCTCTATTATTCTGACCACACTTCAAGTAATTATATGATGTCATCGCATCCGTGAATCTTGCCAGACGAGAATGCTTTAGTACTTGTTTTTCTTGCTTCTTTTCTATTCAGGCTAGTAGATCAACATGACCAAAACCTACCAGACCGTTTTCAACGGAACAGAAATCTGTGTTATTAATTGACCAAAACCTACTTGACCGCTTTCAAGAGAACCGAAATTCTATGTTATTTTACCATATCTGTGCCGTGACCTCTGATTGCTGACCGTATTGTACAGGTGCGAGGGGTTAAGAGCTTCACATATTATTAGAACTTGTTAGTTTAACCGACCACATTCCAAGTAATTATCTCTGGAATCATGACAGGAGAGCATTTTGCATAAATGAAGTGACCTCAGAGGGCAAGTCACAGAAATCCTATAGAAAAAGGGAGGGCATGTCATAGAAACTGGGGAGGGCACGTCATAGAAGTGCCTATGGGAAAAGGGATGGCATTGGCATGTTATAGAAGCGCCTATGGTAAAAGGAGGGCACGTCATAGAAGTGCCTATGGGAAAAGGGAGGGCATTTCATAGAAGTGCATATGGGAAAAGGGAGGGCATATCATAGAAGTGCCTATGCCTACACTACTCATGATTCCTCATTGATTTTTTTTTTGGGGGGGGGTTGGAAGGGGTATGGAGCCACTGAGGAACCGGGGTCAGCTCCAATAAGTTTTGAAATAAAATATTGTTAATAAGTTTTTGTTGTTGTTGTTTGTTTTTTTTTTTTGGGGGGGGGGGTCGGGTCATGGAGGGCCAGGGGTGAGTTGCCATCATTTTTGGAATAAAGTATCGTTAACAAGTTGTTTTCTCTGGGGGCGGGGGTTGTCGGGCCAAGCAAAGAAGGCCAGGGATCAGCTCAGTTAAGTTTTGGAATAAAATATCGTTCAAAAGTTTTTTGAGTGGAGGTCGGGGTTTGGCTTATCTGATCTTTGAACTGTCTTCAAAACCCTCGCATAAGAACCTTATATACCCCCTTGACATAACATACAACATTTTCGCCAATGCTCTTGGTGTTTGTGTACCCTGGATATTTTTATAACTGATCTTGTCACTTATTTTAACAAAATGGCTATCTCAAAGATTCGATCGGATGGATTTGAGGTAGAGAAGGCAGGAGGGCTAGTTGGCTCCTGGTCACTTTTTATTCTTAAAAAGGGATCTAGAACTTTCAATTTCGAATAGAATGAGCCCCCGACGAAGTTAAACGATCATTCCTTCCATAAAGACCTTATATGTTTCGGGTTCTAGGGGGTTTTGTAAACCCCAAGTTTTTACTGTATGATCTTTGGTCTATTTTGGATAAAATGAAAATCTCAAAATTTTGATCGGGCGCATTTGGGGAAAAGACGGTTAGGGGTGGGGGTATTTTCCATCAGATTATTTTTGACTCTCAAAAAGAGAACTAGAACTTTAAATTTTTAGTCATTTGGGTCCCTTCCGAAGTTTACCTCTTCCATAAGAAACTTATATGCCTCCAGGCATAATTTACAACCCTTCCCCCGTGGTCTTGGGGGGATTATTTTGACCTCGAAGTTCTTGTTATCTGGTTGTTGGACTATTTAAAAGAATGGTTATCTCAAAGTTTTGATTGAATACGTTTGGGGAAAAGAGGGGACAGGGGGTTAGATGCTCTCTGTTCACTTTTGACTCTTAAAAGGTAACTAGAACTTTCAGTTTCCAATCAAATGAGCCATCTCTGAAATTTATGCGACCACTCCTTGCATAAAAACCTTAAATGCTTCAGGTGCATAACTTACAACACTGCCCACTGGATCTGGGAGGTTGTGTCAAACCTGGAGTTTTTGTTATTTTATCTTTAAACTATTCTGAACAAAATGGCATTTCCAAATTTGTATTAGATGCATTTAGGAAAAAAAGGGGGTTGGAGGGGAGGGGGCTCATAGCCCTCCCTTCACATTTGAATCTTTAAAAGGGAACTAGAATTTTAAACAAAATGGCTATAGAAATAATTCGATCGGACGCATTTGGGGAAAAGAGGGTTGGTGGGGAAAAGATGGCTAGTTGCCTTCGGATCACTTTTGACTCTTAAAAAGAGAACTAGAACTTTGAAGTTCTAACCATCTGAGTTGCCTCTGAAGTTTATACGACCACCTCTTCCATAAAACCTTATATACCCCCGGGGCACAAGTTACAATCCTTAGTTCTCCCGCACTCTGGGTGGTATGTTGACCCCGAACTTTTTGTTTTTTGATCGTTGGATTATTTAAAAGAAAATGGCTATCTCAAATCTATCGGATGTATTTATGGAAAAGAGGGTGTAGAGGGGGGGGGGGGGGGGGTAGATGCCCTCCTATCAATTTTGACTCTTAAAAAGGTAACTCAATTTCCAATCAAATGATATACCTCTAAACTTTATAAGATCACCCCTTACATAAAAACCTTATATGCCCCCGGGGAATAACTTAAAACACTTGCCACTGGGCTCTATGTTGTTAGCCCTGGAAATTTTGTTATCTGATGTTTCAATTATTTTCAATAACATACCTGTCTCAAAACTTTTATTGGATGGGAACCCCTTCTGAAATTTATACGAGAGTAGAGATGCCCCTATTGATCGTGTCACCCACCCCTGCTGCCATCTACAATTTAGTTTAATGCTGACGGGACATAATTTATTCAAGGATTATCGATCGAGTCTAATGTGTGTCAAGCTCAATCGATCTGTTGTTGTTTGGCCACGTGCGAATGACATGCGGGGTGATTTACATAATCGATGGGGGAATTATTGATTTATGACACTGTGGGGTGATTTACATAATCGCTAGGGGCAATGTATTGATTCACGAAGGGGAAATTAAGAAACAAACATGGCTTCATTGTTGTTTGGCTAGCCTGGCCTGAGAACTTGATTTACATAATCGCTAGGGGAAATTATTGATTCACGAAGGGGAAATTAGAAACAAACATGACTTCATTATTGTTTGGCTAACCTAACCTGTGAACTTGATTTACATAATCGGCGGGGAAATTGTTGATTCACGAAGAGGGAATTAAGAAACATTAAGGCTTCTTTAATCTTAGGTCTGTGGGATAAACGTTCATTAGGTCAGAGAGAAAAATTAATATTCTATTTTTAAATAGGGCTTCACGAAGGGGGAATTAAGAAACATTAAGGCTTCTTTAATCTTAGGCCTGAGGGATAAACGTTCTTTAGGTCAGAGAGAAAAATTAATATTCTATTTTTAAATAGGGCTTCATCGATCTTTAATGTCAGGAATTAGAAATGACATCACTTGTTATCTTGGAATTATGCGGGAGTCTAAAGAGATAGAAATTCTATTTTTAAATACGGCTTCACGGAGCTTTAAGTCGGAGAGATAAATTGATATTCTAACGAAACCATAATAGTTTAGCTAGGAACATTTATGAGATGAAGAGATTAACGTAGGAAAGGGTTTCCTAGAAATTTGAAATGTGAAAGCACAGAGATGCCAAAAAACAAAAGGAACACACAGAAATTACTTTTAGGGGATTATTTGGGCGAAACGGTTTTAGACAGGTTATGGAATTATTTCGGCGAAACCGTTAGAGACGTTTTAAAAGATGATTTTAGAAAGGGTTTTAGAAGAGGTTTTGAGTGTGGTCGTTATAGTAAACAAGTTCTATTTGAACAGTGTCGTGAGGTCCTCTACCCAACCCCAAAGGGCCCCGATCGCCCTACCCCGATCCAAAGGGTTCCAATCCCCAATACCCCAATCCAGAAGGAACCACCCGGTCCCCAAAGGTTCCCCGGGCTCCCACCCGGCCCCCCAGACCCCCAAAGGCCATCCCCGGGCTCCGTCTTTCGTTGATGTATGTTGTCTGAAACCTATGATTTGGGGTGTATGGGTTGCTATTTTTGACTTTTCTGAGTTGGATTTCTTAGTCTTTCATAGGTATGTGTTGTCTGAAACCTATGATTTGGGATGGGTGGTTTGCTATTTTGACCTTTCTGAGCTGGATTTCTTAGCCTTTCATAGGTGTGTGTTGTCAGAAAATTATGATTTGGGATGTGTAGTTTGCTATTTGGACTTTTCAGAGCTAGAATTCTTAGTCTCTCATAGGTGTTTGTTGTCTGAAACTTCTAGTTTGAGATGAGTAGTTTGCTATTTCAGACTTTTATGAGCTAGGCTTTCCTAGTATATCGTAGGTGAATGTTGTCAGAAAATTATGATTTGGGGTATGTAATCACAATCATAGTATAACTTTTCCTGTCTTCTACAGAAAAATTTAGAACTGAACTTTAAATTTTTATGTCTTTGAGAAATTATGAACTGAAGTGGAAGGTTTTTTCATTTTCAGTGGTAAAATTCAGAATTGAGCTAATTATTTTCTCTTCTTTAAGAAAATTCAGAAGAGAACTTGAACATTTTTCACTTCTTCGAGAAAGCTCTGAATTAAAGTGGAGTTCCTTATCTTCATGTTGAATATTCACAATCAATGTATAACTTTTTCTATCTTCTATGAAAAATTTGGAACAGAACTTTAAATTTTTCATCTCTTTGAGAAAAATCAGAACTGAATTTAAGAAAAATTATAAATACAGTGAAACTTTTGATCTTCATTGAAAATAATCACAATCATAGTATTACTTTTTCTATCTTTCATCTAAAAATTTAGAATAGAACTTTAAATTTCTTTATTTCATTGTGGAACTTAAAACTGAAGTGGAAGATTTTTATTTTCACTGGAGAAATTAGAATTGAAGTGTGTTCTTTAGTAAAGTTCAGAAGAGAACTTGAACTTTTCTTCACTTCGTTGAGAAAATTTTAAATTGAACTAGAACTTTTTATCTTCCGTGAAAATATTCACAAGTATGGTATTACTTTTTCTATCTTGCACCGAAAAATTTAGAATTGAACTTTAAATTTCTTTATGTCCTTGTGAAATGAAGAACTGAAGTGGAAGATTTTTATTTTTTCTGGTGAAATTAGAATTGAATTGTGTTCTTTAGTAAAATTGAGAAGAGAACTTGAACTTTTCTTCACTTCGTTGAGAAAATTGTAAATTGAACTAGAACTTTTTATCTTCCGGGAAAATATTCACAAGTATGGTATTACTTTTTCTATCTTCCACCGAAAAATTTAGAATTGAACTTTAAATTTCTTTATGTCTTTGTGAAATAAAGAACTTAAGTGGAAGATTTTTATTTTCTCTGGAGAAATTAGAATTGAATTGTGCTCTTTGGTAAAATTCCGAAGAGAACTTGAACTTTTTTATCTTCTGTGAAAAATTTGGAACAGTATTTTAAATTTTTCATCTTTTCGAGAAAATATTCACAGGTATGGTATTACTTTTTCTATCTTCCACCGAAAAATTTAGAATTGAACTTTAAATTTCTTTATGTCTTTGTGAAATATAGAACTGAAGTGGAAGATTTTTATTTTCTCTGGTGAAATTAGAATTGAATTGTGTTCTCTGCTAAAATTCAGAAGAGAACTTGAATTTTTCTTCACTTCGTTGAGAAAATTTTAAATTGAACTAGAACTTTTTATCTTCCGGGAAAATATTCACAAGTATGGTATTACTTTTTCTTGTTTCCACCGAAAAATTTAGAATTGAACTTTAAATTTCTTTATGTCTTTGTGAAATAAAGAACTTAAGTGGAAGATTTTTACTTTCTCTGGAGAAATTAGAATTGAAATGTGTTCTTTGGTAAAATTCCGAAGAGTATTTTAAATTTTTCATCTTTTCGAGAAAATATTCACAGGTATGGTATTACTTTTTCTATTTTCCATCGAAAAATTTAGAAATGAACTCTAAATTTCTTTATGTCTTTGTGAAATATAGAACTGAAGTGTACGATTTTGTTTTCTCTGAAGAAATTAGAATTGAATTATGTTCTTTGGTAAAATTCCGAAGAGAACTTGAACTTTTTTATCTTCTGTGGAAAATTTGGAACAGTATTTTAAATTTTTCATCTCTTCGAGAAAATATTCACAAGTATGGTATTACTTTTTCTATCTTCCATGGAAAAATTTAGAATTGAACTTTAAATTTCTTTATGTCTTTGTGAAATAAAGAACTTAAGTGGAAGATTTTTACTTTCTCTGTAGAAATTAGAATTGAATTGTGTTCTTTGGTAAAATTCAGAAGAGAACTTGAATTCTTCTTCACTTCATTCAGAAAATTTTGAATTGAACTAGAACTTTTTATCTTCCGGGAAAATAATCACAAGTATGGTATTACTTTTTCTATCTTCCAATGAAAAAATTTAGAATTGAACTTTAAATTTATTTATGTCTTTGTGAAATATAGAACTTCAGTAGAAGATTTTTGTTTTCTCTGGAGAAACTAGAATTGAATTGTGTTCTTTGGTAAAATTCAGTAGAGAACTTGAACTTTTCTTCACTTCGTTGAGAAAATTTTAAATTGAACTAGAACTTTTTATGTTCCGTGAAAATATTCACAAGTATGATATTACTTTTTCTATCTTCCACCGAAAAATTTAGAATTGAACTTTAAATTTCTTTATGTCCTTGTGAAATAAAGAACTGAAGTGGAAGATTTTTATTTTCTCTGGTGAAATTAGAATTGAATTGTGTTCTTTGGTAAAATTCAGAAGAGAACTTGAATTCTTCTTCACTTCGTTGAGAAAACTTTAAATTGAACTAGAACTTTTTATCTTCCGGGAAAATATTCACAAGTATGGTATTACTTTTTCTATCTTCCACTGAAAAATTTAGAATTGAACTTTAAATTTCTTTATGTCCTTGTGAAATAAAGAACTTAAGTGGAAGATTTTTATTTTCTCTGGATAAATTAGAATTGAATTGTTTTCTTTGGTAAAATTCAGTAGGGAACTTGAACTTTTCTTCACTTCGTTGAGAAAATTTTAAATTGAACTAGAACTTTTTATCTTCCGTGAAAATATTCACAAGTATGGTATTACTTTTTCTATCTTCCACCGAAAAATTTAGAATTGAACTCTAAATTTCTTTATGTCTTTGTGAAATAAAGAACTGAAGTGGAAGATTTTTGTTTTCTCTGGAGAAATTAGAATTGAATTGTGTTCTTTGGTAAAATTCCGAAGAGAACTTGAACTTTTTTATCTTCTGTGAAAAATTTGGAATAGTATTTTAAATTTTTCATCTCTTCGATACAGATCTGAACTAAAGTGGAAAATTTTTATATTATTTGAAAAAATAGAAATGATCAATGACTAATTTCTTTTTCATTGAGAAAATTCAGAAGAGAACTTGAACTTTCCTTGACTTCGTTGAGAAAATTTTAAATTGAACTTTAAAGTTTTTCATCTCTTTGAGAAAAGTTGGAACTGAATTTAAGAAAATTTAGAATTAGAGTGAAACTTTCTATCTTCATAGAAAATAATCACAATCATAGTATAACTTTTCCTATCTTCTGTGGAAAAATTAGAACTGAACTTTAAATTTTTTATGTCTTGGTGAACTTAAAACTGACGTGGAAGCTTCACCTACGAAATACTATGAAACCTTAGCTCAGAAAAGTCTGAAATATCCAACTACTCATCCCAAACTAGAAGTTTCAGACAACAAACACCTATGAGGGACTAAGAATTCTAGCTCTGAAAAGTCCAAAAAGCAAACTACACCTCCCAAATCATAATTTCCTGAAAGCACACACCTATGAAATGCTAAGAAATCTAGCTCAGAAAAGTCAAAAATAGCAAACCACTCATTCCCAAATCATAGGTTTCAGTCAACACACACCTACGAAAGGCTAAGAAATCCAGCTCAGAAAAGTCAAAAAATAGCAACCCACACATCCCAAATCATAGGTTTCAGACACCACATACCTACGAAAGACTAAGAAATCTGGTTATGAAAAGTCGGAAATAGCAAATTGCATACCTCAAACCATAAGTTTCAGACAACACACACCTATGAAATACTAAGAAACCTTAGCTCAAAAAAGCTTGAAATAGCAAACTATTCATCCCAAACTATAGGTTTCAGACAACAAACACCTATGAGGGACTAAGAATCCTAGCTCTGAAAAGTCTATAAAGCAAACTACAAATCCCAAATCATAATTTTCTGACAGCACGCACCTATGAAAGGCTAAGAAACCTAGCTCAGAAAAGTCAAAAATAGCAAATTAACCATCCAAAATCATAGGTTTCAGACAACACATACCTATGAAAGGCTAAGAAATCCAGCTCAGAAAAGTCAAAAATAGCAACCCACCCATCCCAAATCATTGGTTTCAGACAACACACATTAACAAAAGACTAAGAAATCTAGCTTAGAAATGCCCGAAATAGTAATTTACATATCCCAAATCATAAGTTTCAGACAACATTCACCAACGAAATACTATGAAACCTTAGCTCAGAAAAGCCTGAAATAGCAAATTACACACCCCAAATCATAGGTTTCAGACAACACACACCAACGAAAGACTAAGAACCTTATATCCCAAATCATAGGTTTCAGTCAACACACACCAGGTTTCAGACAACACACACCAACGAAAGACTAAGAACCTTATATCCCAAATCATAGGTTTCAGTCAACACACACCAACAAAAGACTAAGAAATCTAACTTAGAAAAGCCCGAAATAGTAATTTACACATCCCAAATCATAAGTTTCAGACAACATTCACCTACGAAATACTATGAAACCTTAGCTCAGAAAGGCCTGAAATAGCAAATTAGTCACCTCAAGTCATAAGTTTCAGACAACACACACCTATGAAATACTAAGAAACCTTAGCTCAGAAAAGCCTGAAATAGCAAACTACTCACCCCAAACTATAGGTTTCAGACAACAAACACCTATGAGGGACTATGAATCCTAGCTCTGAAAAGTCCAAAAAGCAAAACTACAAATCCCAAATCATAGGTTTCAGACAACACACACCAACGAAAGACTAAGAAATCTAGCTTAGAAAAGCCCGAAATAGTAATTTACATATCCCAAATCATAAGTTTCAGTCAACACACACCCACGAAAGGCTAAGAAATCCAGCTCTGAAAAGTCCAAAAGCAAACTACTCATCCCAAACTATAGGTTTCAGACAACAAACACCCATGAAAGGCTAAGAAATCTAGCTCAGAAAAGTCAAAAATAGTAATTTACATATCCCAAATCATAAGTTTCTGACAAGACACACCTATGAAAGGCTAAGAAACCTAGCTCTGAAAAGTCAAAAATAGCAAACTACTCATCCCAAACTATAGGTTTGAGACAACAAACACCTATGAGGGACTAAGAAATCTAGCTCAGAAAAGCCCGAAATAGAAATTTACATACCCCAAATCATAATTTTCTGACAACATTCACCTACGATATACTAGGAAAGCCTAGCTCATAAAAGTCTGAAATAGCAAACTACTCATCTCAAACTAGAAGTTTCAGACAACAAACACCTATGAGAGACTAAGAATTCTAGCTCTGAAAAGTCCAAATAGCAAACTACACATCCCAAATCATAATTTTCTGACAACACACACCTATGAAAGGCTAAGAAATCCAGCTCAGAAAGGTCAAAATAGCAAACCACCCATCCCAAATCATAGGTTTCAGACAACACATACCTATGAAAGACTAAGAAATCCAACTCAGAAAAGTCAAAAATAGCAACCCATACACCCCAAATCATAGGTTTCAGACAACATACATCAACGAAAGACGGAGCCCGGGGATGGCCTTTGGGGGTCTGGGGGCCGGGTGGGAGCCCGGGGAACCTTTGGGGACCGGGTGGTTCCTTCTGGATTGGGGTATTGGGGATTGGAACCCTTTGGATCGGGGTAGGGCGATCGGGGCCCTTTGGGGTTGGGTAGAGGACCTCACGACACTGTTCAAATAGAACTTGTTTACTATAACGACCACACTCAAAACCTCTTCTAAAACCCTTTCTAAAATCATCTTTTAAAACGTCTCTAACGGTTTCGCCGAAATAATTCCATAACCTGTCTAAAACCGTTTCGCCCAAATAATCCCCTAAAAGTAATTTCTGTGTGTTCCTTTTGTTTTTTGGCATCTCTGTGCTTTCACATTTCAAATTTCTAGGAAACCCTTTCCTACGTTAATCTCTTCATCTCATAAATGTTCCTAGCTAAACTATTATGGTTTCGTTAGAATATCAATTTATCTCTCCGACTTAAAGCTCCGTGAAGCCGTATTTAAAAATAGAATTTCTATCTCTTTAGACTCCCGCATAATTCCAAGATAACAAGTGATGTCATTTCTAATTCCTGACATTAAAGATCGATGAAGCCCTATTTAAAAATAGAATATTAATTTTTCTCTCTGACCTAAAGAACGTTTATCCCTCAGGCCTAAGATTAAAGAAGCCTTAATGTTTCTTAATTCCCCCTTCGTGAAGCCCTATTTAAAAATAGAATATTAATTTTTCTCTCTGACCTAATGAACGTTTATCCCACAGACCTAAGATTAAAGAAGCCTTAATGTTTCTTAATTCCCTCTTCGTGAATCAACAATTTCCCCGCCGATTATGTAAATCAAGTTCACAGGTTAGGTTAGCCAAACAATAATGAAGTCATGTTTGTTTCTAATTTCCCCTTCGTGAATCAATAATTTCCCCTAGCGATTATGTAAATCAAGTTCTCAGGCCAGGCTAGCCAAACAACAATGAAGCCATGTTTGTTTCTTAATTTCCCCTTCGTGAATCAATACATTGCCCCTAGCGATTATGTAAATCACCCCACAGTGTCATAAATCAATAATTCCCCCATCGATTATGTAAATCACCCCGCATGTCATTCGCACGTGGCCAAACAACAACAGATCGATTGAGCTTGACACACATTAGACTCGATCGATAATCCTTGAATAAATTATGTCCCGTCAGCATTAAACTAAATTGTAGATGGCAGCAGGGGTGGGTGACACGATCAATAGGGGCATCTCTACTTACGAGTGGCCCTTTCATAAAAACCATATAAGCCCCCAGGGTATAAGTTACAACGCCTGTCTTTGGGCCCCGGGGGAGTGTCTACTCTGGAGCTTTTGCCATCTAATCCTTGAACTAAGACTAGAATTTTTATCGGATATATTTGGGAGAAAAGGGCGTGGGGACTGTTTGCCCTCTTATCACTTTTGACTCCTAAAAAGGGCACTATAATTTCCAGTTTCCAATCGAACGAGGCCCTCCGAAGTTTATACGGCCATCCCTTCCTCTGAGGAGAAAAATTGGAGGCTTATGGTCTTGAGTTTGGTGGGGGACGCTAGCTGCCATCGGATCACTTTACTCTCAAAAAGGGAACTAGAACTTTCAATTTTAATTCATTTGAATCCCCTCCGAAATTTATACGACCACCTTTTCCGTAAAAACATTATATGCCCCGGGGAATAAATTACAACCCTTCCCCTGGTTGTTTTTTGGTGGGGGGTGTATGTTGACCCCGAAGTTTTTTCATCTGATAGTTGGGCTATTTCAAAGAAACTATTTCAAAAGGACTATTTCAAAATTTTGATCGGATTCATTTGGGGAAAAAAGGGTGGGAGGGGGTGATATGCCCACTGATCACTTTTGATTACTCTTAAAAAGGTAAATGGAAATTTCAATCTTCAATCAAATGATCCACCTCTGATTTTTATACGACCTTTCCTTACATAAAAGCTTATCTGCCCCCGGGGCATAACTTACAATACCATCCCGGGCTCTAGGGGGTTTTGTTGATCCCTGAGTTTTTTTTTATTAAATCTTTAAACTATTTTCAACAAAATGGCTATCTCAAAATTTTGATCAGATACATTTGAGGAAAAAGGGGCCTTGGGGGAGGGCTAGTTACCCTACGGTCGCTTTTGACTCTTAAAATGGGCACTAGAAATTCTGATTTACAATCGAATGAGCCCCTCCGAAGTTTATACTACCATCCCGTCTATAAGAACGTTATATCCCCCCCGGAGTATATTATGCTCCGGGGCATAATTTATAACACTTGCTCTCCAGGTTCTGATGGGCTAGGTTGTCCCCCCTGGAGTCTTTGTTATATAGTCTTTGGTCTATTTTGAACAAAATAGCTATAAAAAATATCGATCGGACACACTTGGGGTAAAGAGGGTTGGCAGGGGGGGGGGGCTAGTTGCCACATGATCACTTTTGACTCGTAAAAAAAAATTAGAGCTTTCAATTTCTGATCAATTGAGCCCCATCCGAGGTTAGCACGACCGCTTCTTGCATAAAAATTTTGTATGCCCCCCCCCCAGGGCATAAGTTACCACCCTTCTGCCAGGATCCGGTGGGGGGGGGGGTATATTGACCCCGAAATTTTGTCACCTGATCGTTTGACTATTTCAAACAAACCGGCCGCCTCAAAATTCGGATGCATTTGGGGAAAAGAGGATGTGTGTGTGTGTATGTTTGTGGGGGGTCTAGATACCCTCCGTTCCCTTTTGACTTACTTTGACTTACTTGACTTATGTCTCCTACCGGGCGCTGCTCGGCGTACAGAGTGACGTCTGCCTCCTCCATCCACTTCGGTCTATGTCAAGCGTTTGCACATCGCTCAACCTGATATTTGCCATCGTCAGGAACTCGGACAGGCTGTCAGACCATCGTTTCTTCGGTCGGCCGCTAGGTCACTTCCAACCGGTTTTGGCAGGGTAGAAGTCATGGATCGTTTTCGCAAGTATGTGTGGAGGCATTCGAAGTAGGTGTCCGAACCATCGTAGTGTTCGCTCGGCTGCTTGGGTCAAAAACCGAGACTGCTTGGTGAGCTGCAGCAGCTTCTCATTGCTGACGAAGTCGAATCATCGTAGACCCTTGATCCTCCTCAGGCTCTTCAACTGAAAGACATCAATTGCCTTGAGGGTTGCGGCTGAAGCTTGCCATGTCTCAGCTCCATAAAGCATCACAGAGCCGACGAGGGCGTTGAAAATCCGCCGCTTCGTTGTGCGACTGATGTTTGGTTTTCACCAGAGGTAACGGTTCAGTCTGCCCATGGCAGAAGACGCTTTGGATATTCTCGCTTGTAGTTCAGAAAGAAGCGAGCCATCTGAAGAAATTATGGAGCCCAGGTAGGTGAACCTTTGGACAACTTCGATGCTAGTGGTGCTATCCAGGCTAACTGAAGGATTGGCAGCAGGAGAGGATGGGTCTATGGCCATAATTTTCGTTTTAGTCCAGTTTATCTGCAGTCCTACTTTTGCAGCCTCTTCTCGTAGGATTTAAAGCGCTTCCAGCAACTGCTCCTTGGAGTCTGCCAGAATGGCCAAGTAATCGGCAAAATCAGCATCTGTAACGACACGATCTCCAAACGTGAATCCAAAACTGAGACGTGAAGTAGTCCTTGTCATAACGTAGTCTATGATGACATTGAAGAGCTCTGGGGCCACTGCACATCCTTGGCGCACTCCTGTCGTGATTTGGAAGAGCGGGCTGCGCCGGCCGTTCACTTGAACACAGCTCTCCGTCCCATGGTGTAGAGCTTTGAAGAGTCTGCAGTATTTCTCAGGGAGGCCTGTCGATTCTAGAATCCGCCAAAGAGCTTCTCGGTCCACTGAGTCGAACGCAGCACGGAAGTCGACGAAGGTAAAAAAAGCTTTTTGTCGGAACTCCGTGGCTTTTTCTATGATTTGTCGGATCGTAAAAATCTGCTCGATGGTTGAACTGTCCGACATGAAACCAGCTTGCTTCAGCCGCCGGATTTTACGAATGATATTTCGACATCGATCTAGCAGGACCATTGGGAAAAGTTTCTCCGGGACAGACAGTTGGGTTATTCCACGGTAGTTCGAGCAGTCGCTTCTAGAGCCTTTCCTCTTCCATAAAGGGATAATGACACCCTTCCGCCAATCTTCGGGAATTATCTCGGTTTGCCAGATTGTAGAGAACAGGGTGTGGAGAAACAGGAGCATAACAGGACCGGCCTATTTTAGCAGCTCCAAACTCAGGCCAAAGATACAGGCAGCTTTATTGTTATTGAGCCTTTTTACTGCATTTCCAATTTCTGAGGGGCTGAAAGGCTCATCTGGAGGAGCATCTGCTTCGGATCTTGGACTGCCAGGTTGGCTGGGACTATCAGTAGGAGGCATAGACGGGCTAGTGTTGTGCAGGAGTGAGCAGAAGTGGTCCTTCCACCGCTCGAGACAAGAACCCTCATTAGAGAGAAGTGTCCCATCCCTGGATAGGACGGGTCCCAATGCTGATGTTTTATTTTCTGTGAGATCACGGAGGGGCTTGAACAGGATACCCATGTCTTTTTGTTTTGCTGCTAGTTTGATTTCATCGGCTTTCCTTGCAACAAACTGAGTTCGGTCTCGGTGAACAAGTCTGTTCCACACTCCATTGAGCCTTCGATAGGTGGCCATGTCCCCAAGAAGTCTTGCCCTCCGCCTTTGACCTGCAGTGTTTCGTCAGTTAGCCACGATTTGTTCGGGAAACTTCGCTTGCCAAGCACCAGCTGTGCTGCTTCGATGGTCTGTGATTTAAAATACTTCCAGGCGTCTTCGCCGCTGTTGAGTGTGCCAAGGAGCTCAAAGCGATTTGATATCTCAACACTGTACTTCTGGCGAGTATCTGGCTCCTTTAGCTTCCCAATATCTGCTGCTACTGGTTTTCTTTCCGATCGCCGTGCATGGAGGCGAAGCTGGACATCAGCAAACACAAGCCTGTGATCTGCATTTCCGAGCTCTGCTGATCTGTAAGTTCTGCAGTAATTCAGCGATGATCTCCAGCGTTTAGAAATAATGACGTAGTCAATCATCTTCTTTGTGCGACCGTCGTTACTATACCACGTGTACTGGTGGATAGTCTTACGGTGAAAGTAGGTGTTTGCGATCACAAGTTCATGGGATCGGCACAGTTCGAGTAGGCGAAGGCCGTTATCATTCAGTGGGTCGGGGGATACAGGTCCAATTGTGCCACGCCAAACACCCATATCATCTCGCACTGTAGCATTGAAGTAACCGAGAAGAACAGTGACATCGTGGGGGAAACTGTTGACAGACATCTGGACAGAGCAGAGTAGAACTCTTCCTTGGTTACGTCGTCGGAATCGTTGGTCGGGGCATAGCATACGAAAATTGTCATCTTGCCTTGCTTGTGCCCAAAGGGGGCCTTCATTATTCTGTCCGATACAGCTTCGTGCAAGAGTAAGGCCTTTCTTGCAAGGCCGTTTAGCGCAAGGCCAACACCATTTCTTCTCATGCTCCCTCCAGACCAGACTAACGAGTGATTATCGCCTATTCGCTCTTCTCCACTTCCAGTAAGATGGGTTTCTGTGAGACCTGCAATCGCCACTTTATTCTTACGAAGTTCTTGAGAAAGTAGGTTCTTTGGTGCAGGTACATTCAGGATCAAAACATTCCAGGTGGCTATTCGAAGCCCCCTTTGGTCTAGAAGGTTCAGTCTATCAGTCTTTCTGACATCGTCAGCATTTCCGTTGACGCGCGATGGTCGAGATCTTAAAAGGAGGTCCGGATCCGAGGCTATGCAGTCACTTGCGTGGCACTTGATTTTCAGGTGGAGGGTCGCTAGCCCAACCGACCCTTGGCCTGGAATCTGATTAGAGCTAGGTTTAACCTAGATACTGAGATTCCCAGGGTGGGCTCCACCCGCCACATGAGGTTGCAGCCACCCTGATCGGAGTGTTTAGTTAGGGGATGACCCCATATCCAGAGGCACGTGGTCAGCAGACACGGTTTGCATCATTCTGGACGAACTCCATCCGCCTCCAATGAGCCACCTCTGAAGTTTTTACGACCTTCCATCACATAAAAACCTTATATGCTCCCGGGGCATAACTTATAACAATTGCCCCCAGGCTCTGGAGGTTTTTTGACCCCTGAGTTTTTATCATCTGCTCTTTGAGCTATTTTTAACAATATGACTATCTCAAAATTTTTGTCGGATGGGTTTTGGGAAAAAACGGCGTGGGTGGCTAATTGTCCTTTGATCTCTTTTGACTCTTTAAAAGTGAACTAGAACTCTCCATTACCAATCAATTGAGCCCTCTTTGAAGTTTATACAATCATCCCTTCTATAAGAACCATATATGCCCCTAGGGCATAACTTACAACGTCTTCCCCCGGGCGATGGGGGGTTTTGTGACCCCAGATTTTTTATTATATTATTTTTGAACTATTTATAACAGAATGGCTATCTCAAAATTTTTTTTGGATTAGTTCGGGGGGAAAAGGGTGTGGAGGGGGAGGGCTAGTTGCACACCGATCTCTTTTGACTCTGAACAAGTGAACTACAGCTTCTAATTTCCAATCAAATGAGCCCTCTCTGAAGTTTATTGGAGCATCCCTTCTATAAGAATTATATATGCCCCCAGGACAAAGCTTAAAACACCTGCCCCCGGGCCCTGTGGGGTTGTGTCATTCCCGGAGATATTGTTATATGATCTTTGAACTATTTTTAACAAAATGGATATCTCAAAATTTTTATCAGATTTATTTGGAGAAAAAGGGCGTGGACGGGGGGGGCTAGTTTCCCTCCGATCATTTTTGACTTTTTTTTCTTTAGCACATGGACTTAATAAATATTAATGTAGTAATTCAAAAGGCGCTATTTGAATTTATAAAAACAAACGCTATAGCGTTGCCTCTGATATCCGGTTGAAAAGATCAATTTTTAAAGATTTTTCTCATGGTTATTTCAAAAATTGTGAAATTCTAAGGCAGTGTCCCATTTTCGACATGGTTGTTACGTCGATCGGTGAAAATAAATCAGCAAAACTAGTTAGCCAATATTGACAACACTTATCGTCTGTAGAATTTAAATTTTACAATCTACTGATTCACACAGCTTCAAGAATTTTCAGGAGCTTCATGAATCTTCCTTTAAATGAAACTTCCACTTTCTTCATCTGTTTGGTGCCATATATATTTAGTTTTTTTTTCAGATGTTTCTTTTTTTTAAATTTCGCTGGCCGCTCCTTCCTTAAATTGCATAACTTCATGCACACGCACACTTCATGCACACGCCATTTTCATTCAAAATTAAATTCCTGATTTTTCCTAATTCTTCAAGATATATGTGTGTGACTTTCTACTTAGCCAAACAGACAATCAATTTAATTTTCATTCCCTATGGTACCCTAAAACCAGGGACGAGGTCATTTTTGCCCTCTGGGTTTTACCAGTTGGCGCTGCTTGTTTCAAGTTTTAAAAGAAAACTTTGAGTTTTTTTCTAAAAAGCTCAAAGAAAAAGAAACACATTAACCATTAATGCCAATCTTACTTTCTAAACAGCATTGTAACTATCTTATCAGTAACTATATATTTAAGTAACTTATCAGTAACTATCATATGTAACTATATATTTATTGCAAATCTTACTAAATCGCTTTAGTATTTCTTTTGACGCGTATGAAAGCTCTTTACTGTTTTTTAAGCGTAAGGATAAGTCTACAAAATAGAATAATCGGTAAAAAAAAAATTAGTTTAACATAAAGATGAGTTTTTTTTTTCTTTAGCACATGGACTTAATAAATATTAATGTAGTAATTCAAAAGGCGCTATTTGAATTTATAAAAACAAATATTTATATTTGTTATTTATATTTGTTATTTATATTTGTATATCCAGCTCCTCAAACAAAACCCTTTATTGACTAGTAAATAGTTGACTAGTATAGAATTGACTAGAATAGAATTCCTTTATTGACTAGTAAATAGTAAAAACTATTGACTGGTTGAATTCCTTTTTCCAATCTTATGTGGCTCCCAAAATATAAGAATTTTCGCTTTTCCCACCTAATAGCCTCTTTTCTTCTTCACAAAAATAATAGGATGTTCACATGTTTGAAATATCGAAGTGGCTATTGCTGCATACTAGATACATAAAAACCTGGTTTTTTACAATAAAATTTATTTCACAATAAATAAAAAGGCAGCGCATTCTTTACTTAGCGCTGCCTAAGTAAAGAATGATGTGGGCACAATATGTTTTTTTTCTCCATACCCAATTGAAAACTGGAGTGGCTAGTGCCCTTTTTAATAGTCTAAATCGATTGGAGAGCAAGTAGCCCCCCCCCCAAACGCCCATCATTTCCCCAAACACATCCAATCAAAATTTTTGAGATAGCCATTTTTTTAGCGTAGGCTAGTTGATTTTCAGATAGAAAATATGTTTTTGAGAAGGACAATCCCCCACAACCCTCAGAGCAAGGGTTTTAAGTTATGCCACGGGGACATGTAAGGTTTTTATAGAAGGCGTTGTCGTAGAAACTTCAAAAAGGCTAATTCAATTGGAAATTCTAAGGGCTAGTGCCCTTTTTAATAGTCGAAAGGGACTGGAGGACAACTAGCCAACCCCCCCCCCCCCCCCCTACGCCCATCATTCCCCCAAACACATCCAATCAAAATTTTGAGATAGCCATTTTGTTTAGCGTAGTTTATTTCCAGGTAGAAAATATGTTTTTAAGGAGGACACTCCCCCCAGCCCTCAGGGGTAGGGTTTTGAGCTATGCCCAGGGGGCATACGATGTTTTTATAGAAGGCGTTGTCGTAGAAACTTAAAAAGCTCATTCGATTGTAAATTCAAAGGGCTAGTGCCCTTTTTAATAGTCAAAAGTGATTGGAGGGCAACTAGCCCCCCCCCCACGCCCATCATTCCCCCAAACACGTCCAATAAAAATTTTGAGATAGCCATTTTGTTTACCGTAAGCTAGTTGATTTTCAGATAGAAAATATATTTTTAAGAAGGACACTCCCCCACAACCCTCAGAGCAAGGGTTTTAAGTTATGCCATGGGGGCATGTAAGGTTTTTTATAGAAGGCGTTGTCGTAGAAACTTCAAAAAAGGCTAATTCGATTGGAAATTCTAAGGGCTAGTGCCCTGTGATTGTAGGGCAACTAGCCCCCCCTACGCCCATCATTCCCCCAAACACATCCAAACAAAATTGTGAGATAGCCATTTTGTTTAGCGTAGTTGATTTCCAGGTAGAAAATGTGTTTTTAACGAGGACACCCCAACCCTCAGGGGTAGGGTTTTAAGCTATGCCCAAGGGGCATACGATGTTTTTATAGAAGGCGTTGTCGTAGAAACTTCAAAAAAATCTCATTCGATTGGAAATTCAAAGGGCTAGTGCCCTTTTTAATATTCGAAAGTGATTGGAGGGCAACTAGCCCCCCCCCCACGCCCATCATTCCCCCAAACACATCCAATAATTTTTTTTCTGTCGTAGAAACTTCAGAAAAGGGCTCATTCGATTTGAAATTCAAAGGGCTAGTGCCCTTTTTAATAGTCGAAAGTTATTAGTAATATTTTTTGTTGTTGTTGTGGTTTAGACGAGGGCACTTCGTATCGAAGTAGTTGACGTGGGAACTTCATAAAGGGCTCATTCGATTGAAAATAGAAAGGGCTGTTGCCGTTTTTAATAGTTGAAAGTGATTGGAGGGCAGCTAATCCCCCTTCCACTCCCACCCTTCCCTTTGCCCATTATGTTTAAAAACTAAATGTTGCCTTAAGATTAAATCAAAATATACTGTGATAATGCTAATTCCCAATAAGGCATCTCAGCAGTATCCCAAGAACGACTGAGGGTATTATGTTCAAACTTTCGAGGCTACTTTTGCTCTTAAAATTTAACCAAATCAAAATAGTGTATCAAAGAAAGTAAACAGTTTTTTCTGCTTAAGATATCAAGTTTCCCATTTCATGTCAACTTGAGGAGGTATGAAACTAAGTTAAACAGTACTATTTGTGTCTAGATTTTTAAAAGGGTGAATGTTGTTAAAAATTGCTGAAACTTTTTCTCCAGCATACAAATAGCAGGCCAAACTATAAAGTCTTAAAAAACGAAAAGATTTAAAGTGTTATTTTCTTTTTCCCTGAAAAGACTATGTCAATATAAAATGAACATAAATTAATTTAAAAAAACGTTTTCCACAAAATAAGTTTTTCAAAGAAAAGTAAAGAACTCCATTAAACAAAAAATGAGCAAAAATATAATCAAATAATCTACCAAGCTCGAAACTGCCACAATCAGCATTAATAAATATATGAAACCCAAAACGAACAGAAATCACAATAAATAACCAAGTCAAGCTCAAAACCAGCAGAAATTAACATAAGTTGGGCGCAAAACCCCTATGCCTTCCCAAGGCCAGAACAAAATTTTCACTTTACTGAAAAAATACAAATGAATGTGCATTGCCAGTTTAATATACATATACTGATATTTAGTAATCAAAATGTCAAAATTATTTCATTTATTAAAGTTATAAAAGTAAAAACATTTATATTTTTTTTAGTAAAGTGCAAATTTTAGTAAAGTGCAGTTTAAAAAAAAGAGTTGTGGGAAAAGGTCAAACTTTAGCGTAAAGAGCGAGACGTTGAGGATGGGACAGCCCCTTTCATATACGGAATAGTTTCTGTTCGTCTTAAGTTTTATTGTCGCTCCTTACTTTCAGTTAAAAAAAAACTTGTTTTTTTATTTAATTTTTGAACGTTTTTGAATTAGTGCAGGTTTTGATTTTGGCTCACCGTACATGAATAATTAAAACAAAATTTGCATATTAATTTTACTTTTATTTGGTTAAATTGCTTTCTCGAAAGTTGTTTAATTTTATTTACGAACGTTTTTATTAGTAATAAATATATGTAAGTTATGAATTAGCATACGTAACGAACTTTTATATTCATATATTTTTAATACGTATATTAAAGGGTTCGCCCCTAGTCAATACCTCACTTTTTACGCTGAAGTTCGAATTTGTTCCAATTCTTTAAAAATGACCCCTTAATCACAAAGGCCGTTAATTAGAATAAAATTGCTCTAATGAAAGTACTAAAAAAATCTTTGGCTTAAAGAGCGAGGTATTCACTAGGGGGCGAACCCAACCATATACGTAATAATTTCTGTTCGTTTTAAGTTTTGAAGTTGCTCCTTACTTTCAGTTGAAAAACTTTTTTTTATTTAATTTCAGATCATTTTTTAAATAATGCTGGGAAATCCAGTGCCCCCTTCAATGCAATGTCCCTTCCCCCCTTCAAAACTTCGTCCCTGGAAAGATCCTCCCACATAACCCCCGAACCCTCCACCCCTCACTACCAGAAGAAAATTCCCCCTGAAAACGTCTGTGTACTTACAAATAACCAATACTATATGTTAACATTGGGTAAAGTTCATAACTTTCAGCCCTCCCCCTGGGGACTTTGGGGGACTAAATTATCCTAAATACATATTTATTATATTTTCGACCATGCTGAACAAAATGGTTATCTCAAAATTTTGATCGGGGGACTTTGGGGAAAAAATAAGTGTGGGCACTAAAACTTTTAATTTCCGTTCGAATGAGCCCTCACACTATATTCTAGGACCACTGGGTAGACACGATCACCTCTGGGAAAAAAAAACAAAAAAAAACAAATAGACACGGATCCGTGATCTTTCTTCTGGCAAAAAATACAAAATTCTACATTTTTGCAGATAGGAGCTTGAAACCACTATAGTAGGGTTCTCTGATACGCTCATTCCATTGGTGTGATTTTCAATAAGGTTCTATAAGTTTTAGAGAGTGTTTTCCCCTTCTTTCAAAAATCAGGCAAATTTTCTCAGGTGCGTAACTTTAGATCGGTAGGACTAAACTTGATGAAACTTATAAATTTGAAATCAAAATTGAAATATGATTCTTTTGGTGTATCTATTGGTATCAAAATTCCATTTTTTAGAGTTTCGGTTACTATTGAGCCGGGTCTCTCCTTACTTACAGTTCGTTACCACGAACTGTTTGATGCATTGACTGAATCTGAGTTGACAGTGTCTGAAGGTAGTGTGTTCCACCCGGAGACAATGCGGTTGCTGAATGCCCATCTACCAACATCTCTTCTGAAACGTTCTTCGGTTAGCTTAAACTCGTGACCTCTCAGGTTATTATTCTTGAATGTTATTATCTCTTCTAGAGTGATGTTGTCGTTGTATCTCTTGCATATTATATATACTTCAATAAGATCTCCTCTCAAAAATCTGTATGAGAGACTTGGGAGTGACAATTTTTTCAGCGTTCTTGGTATGATAAGTCTCTAAGTGACGGAATAAATTTAGTAGCCCTCCTTTGGATTTTTTCTATTACATTGCTGTCTTTTTGAAAAAATGGTCTGGTTGTTGTATGACCGCATTCAATCATTGGTCACACTAACGATTTGAAGAGTGTAGAAAACAGTGTTGAGTCGGTAAAAGAGAAATTTCTTCTAAAAATTTCCAAGACTTGTGATAACTTAGAGATGATATACTCGTAGTGCTTGGGGAAAGTCATGTCACTGTCTTTGTCACTCCCAAGTCTCGGTCTTCTTCTTGTTTAGGTATATGTTGTCCTTCAAAGCAGTAGTGCCGAGAAATGCATTTTGGGCCTAGCCGAACAAGGCAACTTTTCTCTGTATTCACTTCCATGCTCCATTTTTTCAGCCACTGTGCTATTTTGTTTAAGTCTCGCTGGAGTATTTCTGTATCTTCAAAGCTTGTTATTGCACGAAAGATTTTCGTGTCATCTGCATAAAGCAGTGTCTCAGATTCAATATTTTTTGGGAGATCATTTCCGTAAATATTGAATAGTAAAGGCCCCAGAACACTATCTTGAACCACTCCACTTTTGACTTTTGTCTCATTGCTGCTAAGATATCCCTCCAGTCTCACTCGCCGATATCTTCCTTTCAGAAAGTTGGGAACCCACTTTAGAGTAGAATCGCCAACACCGATAGACTGTAGTTTTCGAAGAAGTTGACTTTGTGAAACTTTATCAAATGCTTTTCTGAGATCTAAGTATAAAAGACCTACCTGCATCCCACTATCCACACATTTTCTCCAGGCGTTTGTAGCGACAAGTAGCTGGCTTTCTGCTAATCTTTTCTTGAGAAATCCAAACTGTACGGGTGAAACGAGGCTTCTTTCGAGTAGGTACTGTAATATACCATCGTGGAGTAAAGATTCTAGTATTTTGCATGTGATAGAGGTTAAACTGATAGATCTGTAGTAACTTGGATCTGATTTGTCTCCTTTTTTGAAGAGTGGTATCACCCTTGCTTGCTTCCATGTATCAGACAGGTCCCCTGTTTTAGGGACTTGACGAGAATGTAGTGTGATGGCACTGCAATTTCCAGTGCCTGCTCCTTGAGTGCTCTGGGATCTAGGCCATCTGGACCTTCTGATTTGTAAGGGTTTAGATTTTTAGTTTTTTGTAGACCATTTGTATTGTTGGTTCTATTTCTTCAAATTTGTCTGTGATTAGTGGCTGCAATTCCTCTTGACTTTCATCTTTGTCATTCTCTGTTATAAAAGCTGGGGAAAACTGCTGATTTAGTAGGTTGGCTTTAGCTATTGGGTAACTGATTGTCAAATTTGTCGCTGAGTTTCTACGATCGGGAATAAACGGCTGTTCTTTTTTTTTGCATTCACGAAGTTTCAAAACACCTTGGGGTTGATCTTTGAGTTCTCGGCTACTTTCCTCTCCTTTTTGCTTGCTTCTTGTCTAGTAGCTTTCCTCACTTTTTTTATGATTCTGTGATAATTTCTACGATTACTTTCGGTGTCAGTGTGCTTGAGCGTCTCCCAGGCTTGCCACTTGGTTTTTATTAGGTCAAGGATCTCTCGCTTTAGAGGCGGTCGTTTAAATATTTTGACTGTTGGTATATACTTCTTTGTGAGGTCTATGATTACGGATGCAAGCTTTCTGTACATGCCATCTACTAGATCTGTGTTGTTTAGTATTTCAGTCCAGTCAAAAACTTCTAGTCCACAGCTTCGTCCACAACGGAGCTCCGTTGCTAACTCCGTCAAAAAGATCCGTCCACATGGTATTGTAGTCACCCCTAGAATGCATCCACCTCTCTTTTTTCTCATAGTTTCGCAACTTATAATCTGTCTCTAATTAAATTGCAGCGTGTTCCAATTTTCCAACGGGAGGACCTATAGTAAATTCTTTTATTAGTTCCGTATTACTGCATAGAACTAGGTCCAACAGTGTTGGCTTGTCGCTTCCTCGGATTCTTGTTGGTTTTTCAATAAGCTGTTATAGGCAATTTTCGTTTACTACCTTCAAAATTCCCTCTGTGAGAGTGACCCACTATACTCTAGGAGGTGTGGAAGGTCTCAATCTATGTTAGGGTAATTGAAAACTTCAATGATGAGAGTTGGTTCTGTTAATCTTTGACATATAGCATGAATATCTTTAAAGAGTACTTGGTCATTCACGGCTGTGGTATTTGGACGTCTGTCTACAGCCAAATTTACGCTGTAGACGGACGTCTACAGCCAAATTTAGAGTTTATTGGTTTGTGTTTGATATCTGAAGCCAAATAATTTCCTGTCCATTTATTGTTGATGATACTTTCTGGACCGATAAATTGTCTAGGACATAGAAAATAATTCCCCGATCTTCTTCTTGATCTATGTTCAAGGTGCGGCTTTTGTAGCCGTTGATGGCCATCTCTGGTAAAGTTGGGAGATATCGACAGTGTTAAGGATTAGCCTCGACCACTGCTACTATGTCTGGGTTCTTTGCTGCAATTTATAATTTCAATTCTGATCATTTATATATCAAATGTAATAGGATGCGTGAAATCAAGAGCAATATTAAGAAAAAAATATTACATTGAAGTGAAATATAAATTTTAAAGAAAGGTATTTGAAATAAAAAGAAATAAAATACTAAAATCCTAATGGGCCCAAACACTAGTTCAAATTGTCAGATCGCCTTTTTAAATCTGACGTTTTGGGCAGTAGCTCGCTAATTTTGCTAGCTAAGAATTACTTAGTTATCAAAAATCAGGAATGGCGACTTTTTATTTTGACACTTGGAAATGACAATAAAATTTTGCAGATGGCATGTCTGTGCTTCCCCATTTACAGAGTTTCGGTGGGATCAATACTTAATATAGCAATTAGCCGAGAAATGGAAAAAAATATCCGCTGAAGTATTACCAAAACATCCGCTGAAGTATTACCTCCTCTTCTCCTTCAAGAAAAAAAAATTATCTGAGTTTTCTGTGTTAGAAAAATTGCTAGTCATTGCGTTGCTGAATTGACTTCGGTAATGGAACTTTGAATTTTTTGACAAAAATTCATGACTAATTATTTTTATTTTCCTTTTGACTTTAAATGTGGCAAACCTGGTGAAACTTTCATAAGAAAGAGAATGCAAATAATGCAATATCCAATGCTAAAGCATTAACTGGCAATTGTACCCTTTAAAATACGCAAAAAGTATGATTTATCATAATGTGAACACTGAATGATGGTAAAACTTAAAAATGTTTTGTTTCTAACAGCAGTACTGTTTTTATCTGACGTAAGGCTCATTTAATTTTTTACAAAATCACATAGTTCGAATCATATCCTATGAATAAGACACTATTATGAAAAAATTGAGCTGTGCAAAATATATGCTTTATTTTGCTTTTTAGGGTTAAACAGAAAGAAATGTTCAGAAGTCGAGGTTTATGTTATGGATGAGCGATTATAAAAAAAAAACTTTATTAAATTTAAGTTTCAGATT
Organism: Artemia sinica; assembly: GCA_027921565.1. Lineage (NCBI taxonomy): Eukaryota > Metazoa > Arthropoda > Branchiopoda > Anostraca > Artemiidae > Artemia > Artemia sinica. The sequence goes on along the minus strand of CM051274.1, from coordinate 47,228,455 downwards.
TATCAAGCAATTCATGTAGTTTTAATTGGAAACACAAATTTTGAATAGCGATCTGTGGTTAGAAACTGGAAAAGACATTCTTTGGTATCCCTTACGTCTTAAGAAATATATATGATGATGCATGAATCTAAACGGCTAAAGTGAAAGGCATGGACAAAATATCTCAGGTAATGATGAATGAAAATGAACAACAAAATCCACGGTTAGAAGACACAGGTTACAGTGATGCTCACATCGAAATGAAGTCTCTGCTTAGAAGAGAAGCAGCTGTGAAAATCACAACAAATCCCAGAAGATTACAAAGAAGAAGAAAATGAAATTCACGCCAAACTTCTTAATTCAATTGAAATAGCTGATTTGACACCTCACGGCTAAAAAATAAGGAATAATGAGATGACAATGCCAAATTTGTTCAGAGCCCTTATTTTGGAAAAAATTCATATAAATGAAGTCACATTTATGACTTTCAGAAGAAAACAAATCCTATAAAATGGATGATTATTTCATGAATTCATATTTCATGAAATGGGCCAGGTATTTTCGGAACAAGGGAAAACTTGAGGAATAAGACCCAAAAAGTATATAGTGAAAAAATAATCAGAAATTTTGTCCTCATAAAAATAATGTAAGGGTCAAAGACCCAAGCTGTTAAACATAAAGAGCGAAGTAATTGAAGGAAGGTGACAAAAATAGGTGAAGCTGCTTTTCTGCTGTCCAAGAATCTACCCAAGAGCTTCTTATCTTTTGCCAGTAAATGTATATATTCTGAATTTTACTACGATTCCCGTATACTATTGCTGACCGATTGCACTGTTTATACAGCACAAGACTGGCCACAAGCTAGTGCATTTTTATGCATTAGATCACACTTGACTTTTAGATCTAGGTATACAAACTTTTCTTTTCCGACCGGATACCTATAGATAACTGAAATTGTCCCACAGAACTATGGAATTATAGACACCTTTTCCTTCTGACTTGTTAAATTCATAAATAATAGTAATATTTCTTACAGGTAAACCAGATTAGAGAAACGTGTGTACGACAGCATTATGCAAAATGGTTCTAATTTGAGGCTGATCAAAGAACATGTCATGACCATGATAAATAGTAGTGATGGTGCAGCCTGAAGTGGAAGATCAAGATAGACCCAAAACTGAAACTAGGGATGCTCTAGTTGCAATGGATCTTGCAGTCAAAATGAAAGATTCAGGTAAGAAGGAAAAGGCAGAGTGGCTATTCAAACGAGCGTTAGCATTAGCACCTGAACATCCAGACATTTTGACTTCTTATGGTGAATATTTAGAGGAAATAGACAAGAACTATGTAGATGCAGATTTTAATTACAAGAAAGCCCTATATTTTTCTCCTGATCATTTTCAGGCCTTGGAAAACCACAAAAGAACCCAACCGGTAGTAGAAAATCTTGATAAATTACTGCTACAGGATATTCAAAAGAAGAAAGAAAGTCTGTTTCCCAACATTGAAAGAAAGAAAGATAAAATAGTTGAAAGTCCGCATGTTACTACTTTATCTCGGCTAGATATTGAAACCTATCATGAATATATTTGCGAAAGAGACGGAGCCGAGGGCAGTAAAATAGTGTTACCAGAGGTAAATGTCACAATTATTCCTGAAAAACTTAAAACTTATCGAAGTCAAATCGATCATCATCAGGATCCTGGGATTCATGAAGCTCTAAAATATATTGAAAGTGCTCTGCTTCGTAAAAATCAAGATATATCTGAGAATGATATACTACAAATACATAAGCATGTAATGCCAGAACAAGGTGAAGATTATCGTCAGACTCAAGTCTTTATTTATTACTATACACCTCCACCTTCAACTAAGATTAAGCTGCTCATGGATGACTTTATCAGATGGATCAACTCGATTGATGCTACAAGATTACATCCTATAAAATACGCCGCATTAGCTCACTATAAGCTGACCCATATTCATCCATTTAGTGACGGTAATGGACGAACTTCTAGACTTCTGATGAACTGGATATTGATGCGTGCTGATTATCCTCGAATAATTGTAAGAAAAGAAGATCAGAAATATTTTGAAACTTTAAAAGCTGCTCAGATGGGTGATGAACGCCCTTTTATTAGGTTTATTGCTCAATCCATTGAGCAGACAATAGATTTTTATCAATGGGTGATTAATAAACAGTCTGGTTAAGATTCACGATTGGTTTCAGAGCACTTAAATGTAGAGCCTGTGTGTAGCCTATACTTCGTACACAGAAATACAGAAACACTTTGGGTACAGAAGGTATACCAAGTTCTATGAGAACACATATGAACAATTCATGAAGAAGCGATGTCAAGTTGAAATTGTAGCTTCAGATGCAGAATCATTATCAATTCAGTTTACGTTGAAGTTTATTCACCAGCTTCAAACTAAAGTACAGCTTACAGAATTCATAAGCAAGCTATGTAACGTATGAGCATTATTTGATAACAAAAATTAAATTCATAAATACAGTTCAAGAGTTTTCTTTTATTGTGTTTAGTTTACATCATCTCAAGGTCATATGTCCCTTCAGGTAAAAACACAAAAGTTCCTTTTTCGTTTTCTCACTATTTCACATTGACTTTTCATGATTTGTTTAAGTTTTACTATTAGATAAAACTACTAGGCCCAGCACCTAGATACATCTGCATCTACAAATCTACAAACATACAACATCTACAAAGTGAATTCCTTATAGAATCTAGAATTTCGTATTTTATTCATTTAGGTTTACAGTGCAATTTTTCGCATATTTTTTTTTCTACAATCGGTTTTGCGGGTTTCCAGGTCTTCACAAAAAAAGCAACTGCGGTAACTGATACCTAAATATTGTCTTTTTGAAAGTGAAGAAAATTAAAAAAAAAGATTAGACCATAGAATAAACGTAGAAAACATATTATAAACATATACAAACCTATAATAGGAAAGATTAGACAAAATGAAGGATTGAAGCTAAATATTACAGAGACTGTAAGAGCAGGGAAAGCGGAGGTGAAGTTTGTAGTTTGGACATATTATTCTGTAGTTCTTCCTGCAGAAAATACTTCACCTTTGCTTTTCTGCAAGCACCTAGCTATGTAGTGTATATCCTGAAACGTTAGGAGTCAGGGTTGAACTTTGTGGCTGATGGCAGATATGGAACGAGACGACACTTTCTTCAGTAAAAAATCATCGGGAAGTCTTCTGTCTCACAGCTTTGGTCAAACACCAAAATGCAACTCCTAAATATCCAAATTTTTTGGGTTCCATTAGAAGTATAATTAGAATAATTTTTTGCCCAGTAAATAATTTTATTTATATTTTTTAAAGTGTAAAACACAGATATTCTCTATTTACAAAAATAAGTTATCAATTCATTTAAAAAGTTCCCTAATGCAACATTTGAAGCTGAATTTAAAAACTTTTCACGTACTTTTGAGACTTTTTCAATGACCTTTTCGTTGTTTTGTGCTCGCTTCGAATAATGAAAATTCCACTAAAGAATTCAAAAAATCATTACATATAACTATATGGACAGTTATACCAAAAACGTACTGTGTTCTCATATTAACAGGAATTTGCCCTGGATTAAAACACAACACATTCATTGAAGCAATTAAAAGAAATTCGTAACAAGGATTTATGGTGATATTATCCACCCCAAAGGTAAACTTTGAATTATCAGAGCATTTTATATTTCTCAATTTAAAAATTATCAATTTTGCTGGCCAGCGCAAGAGATTCAAAGCATCATAAAAATAAAAACAAACAAATAAAAAAAATACGGTCGTATTACTTCTGTTTTAAAAAGTGCGCTACAGTTCAATTGGTAATCTTTAACCTCACCTAACCTGGGCTAAGCCCAAAAAGTATGAAATTATTGGTCGGGTCAAGATCGGATCAATTCCTGGTGACTGGTTGGTCAACACATTAATTAGTCCACTGTTTGGGCTAATAAACTTGGTCATCCACCAGGCGGGAAGACCTAGTAGGCTCAGCCATCTATTTGCCCACAAGTCCAGTTTCATGTCATTCATATCAACTTGACAAAGTTGATTTTTTTCAAAAGATCCAATTTTTTTTCAGATAATTTTCCCATCTGAAAAAAGAAGTTTTCCCATCTCAAGTACCTTTAATGACGTTTTCTTCTTTATTAACTCAATTTCAACAACATAGAGTCTGGCCCCAAGTAAGAAAAATGAAAATTGTGACGTACAGAACTCTTTAATTGAAATAAGAAAGCAAAATTCAGCATTTATCTTTCCCTGGATAACTCAACCCCATGATTTTAAGCAACGGAAATTTTCTGGTGGGTAAGCAATTTATATAATTTTTTGGGGATTTGGAGGAGGAAGGGAATTATTCATACACCATTCTCTTTCTCTTACTCTATTAGACGCCATTACACTTCCTCCATAGCCGTCAACGAAGCAATAGAGAACAATGAACCCCAATCTATCATCAGGTTTATACTTCCATATGTTTAATTGGCATTTGGACAGATAATCTTACCAACCTGTTTGTCATAAGGCCCAAAAGAAACGGAATTTTATAAAATGAATTGGACGCAGTCAGTGAAAAACGCCCTTTATTCGAGTCTCTTGGACAAGGGCCGTAAATTATACTTGATGTCCGTTGTTGACATATCAGCTGTGGATTAGAAAAGTGGGACATATTTGACCCTCTGTGCCCACATTTTAGCTCAAAACTTTCAGAGATCATCCTCCATGACATATAAATCACAGGAAGGAAGCTACTCGAACAACCCTGTCTGTAATACCTCAGGAATGATCTGGGAGATGCAGCTACAATTTTCAAGTTGGAGTAAGGGGTGGAAGAAATACAAATTTAAATATACATTTTTTTTTCTCCAATCCAGTTATAAAGAACTTTTTTGCTCTTTGAGCTGATATAAGACTTATAATTTATTTATGTAAGATTAAGTAGTAAGATGAATCAAAAGACAGTGCTACCAGTTTATCAAACTGATGCATCTTCAATACATCAGGAACGGCTAAATCTGTTAAGCTCAATCTTTCAGAAGAATTATAGGGGGAGGGCAACTATATCCTAGGAACAGGAATATGTCATTGAAATGGGAATTGAAAGATGTAGTGGAATTGTGGAGTAGGGAGTTGTGCCTTCTGAAGCCAACACAGCTATGTACGCTCCTTCTTTATGCCCATCTATTCAAAGCCTCTCTCTTTAAACCCTCCCAAGAAGCTCCAATTTCCCTTATATCTTTCCTTAGGAAATCCCCCCACCTTGATCGGGGATGACTTTCTTTTTGCTTGGTTCTAGATTGCTGGTTGACAAAGGATAATGTTTGGCAATCTGTCATCCTTAGTCAGCAGAAGATGTCATGGTCATCTCAACTATTCTTTCGATATACCGAAAAAAAGGGGATTGAGCCACATTTTCCGCAGAGCTTACTGTTTGACATATCGTCATTCAGACCAAAACAATCTGCATATAATTTATCACGCAAAATGTCAACCAAATCCTCGTTCGTCTTTCGGAGCTCCTGAGCTTCAAAACCGTACTTTAATACTGTCATCAGTGTAGTTTCCAATATTCTAATCATGGTTTGCATACTTTTCTTCCTATACTTATATATGCTATACTTTACACTCTTCCTATACTATACTTCCTATACTTATCTTTCTTATTGTAAACTCTTTTGAACTGTGAAAAAACATACTGGTCGTTGGCTATTCTACTTTCAAAATCTTCACTATCTTTACTATTAATACTACTGAGCTAGGTATAGCTGGTCATTTGGTCGATCTTTCGTTACCCAGAATTATCTTTTACCTCCAAGTATTCCAAGTCTTTTTAAGCCTATAAAATAGGATTTTTAAGCCTATTCTTGCACCCTGAACTTTCAAAACTTCCAAAAATTCATTCATTTAATAAAGATTTACATAGAACAAAAAAGTAAATTTCAGCATAAACAAATGGAACTAACAAATGGAAATAACTGCGGTACTACATGGCATTTTATTTGAAGTTTCTCCAATGAATACGATACACAACTGATAAAATGACAGCCTGGACAATAGCCCATAATAATGAACAAAATTATGCGTTTGCAGACTCGCATAAGATATATAATAAATTGAATGGACATTTTGTAAAAATTGCTATAGATTCAAGTAGAGAGCAAACTTACATACGAAGTGATTAAGTTTACAAAACAGAAGGGAACTATTCAGATGTAGTCAAAGCACATTGCTTTTATGGAGAATAGCCCCCATGCCCGTCCGCTTGGGTTAGAATTGAAATTGCTAAGAAAGACGGCATGGCCCAAAGAAAATCAGTAGAGGTAGGGTTAGTAACTATTCTTGCTGTAAATGTACTCATAGGAGGGGATCTTGGAGATGTAGTGAATCTTCTATCCCTATAAGTAACTTCTTCACGGTGAAGGATGCAAAAGTCGCTAGGCCAAAATTGTATATAAACTGAGTTGATTACCATTGATTTTCAGGAAAGTTTTAAGAAAATAGCAAACTTCGAAACACATACATACAAAATAAGGCCCTGACAAGTAAGTACCAAGATAAGACACTCAGTATGCCAGAGAAAAATTAAAACAAATTTATCGGGCGCATGTTGCCGTGAAAATATCGAAACATTGTCCAATATGACAGACTAAATGTCGGATCCCAGTTCCCATTTGACGATGATCTATTTAGTACCACGGAAAATTTGAAACAAATTGATAAAAAAGAGAGGAGAAATAAAAATTAGACTACAATAAAGAAAGGCAGTCGAAGATGGCGGACATCGGAGTCCAATTCACATTTGGTGATGATATATTTAGCGTGAGTGAAAAATTTGAGAAAAGTAGAAAAGAAATGTGATTTACAAATTCAGTATGTCACAGCAGAAGACACAATTTGGAAGAACTACAAAACTAAGGGAGGAAAAAAGAGATAAATGGGAATAAAGAGTTCTTGGAACTATTGAGGAAAACAAGAGATGATCAAAAGGTAGAATTGAATGGGTTGCAACAAGTTTTGGAAAAGTCCGGAGGCATGGAATTTTTGGTTGGAGCAGGGACACTTGGAAAGGAATCTAGTACCGCCCCTATCATTTTAAACGTGTATTTGGTCTCTTTTTAGGGGGAAGAGCCCCTTCAGGGAGTCAGGAGTAATAGTCTGTCCCCTCTATGTACAACTAATTGGTCAGTTGTGATCCCTTTATTCTGGCATTGCCTTCATTTCCCCAATCGCTGTTCTTACCGTGCTTTGGAATTGACACTTATTTCTCAAAAACAATTATCCTTTAACCTGATATTGCTTTTTATCCTTCATTTGGCATCGATGTTTTTACTTCAACACTATTTTCCCAGGGGATCCGACTAAGAAAAATAAGTTTTTTCAAAAAAAGGTAAAGAACTCCATTAAACCAAAAATGAACAAGAATAGAATCAAATAATCTACCAAACATACAACTACCACAAATCAGTATCAATAAATAAATGAAACCCAAAACCAAAAGAAATCATAGGCAGCGCAATAGCGCTGCCTAAGTAAAGAAAGATGTTGGCATAAATTTAATATTTGTTTTTTTTTTTTTATTTAGACCAGGGCACTTCGTATGGAAGGAGTTGTCATAGAAAGTTTGAAAAGAGCTCATTCGATTGTAAATTGGATGGGCTTGTGCCCTTTCTAATAGCCGAAAGTGATTGCAAGGCAACTAACACCCCTTCCACGCCCACCATTTCCCCAAACACATGCAATCAAAATTTTGAGATAGCTATTTTGTTCAACCTAGTTTAAATATCTGGGAACTCTGTCTTTGACGAGGACACTCTTGTCCCACAGCCCTCAAGGCAAGGATGGTAAATTATGCCTTGGGGGTATATATGGTTTTTATCGAAAGTGGTGTCGTAGAAACTTCAGAAAGGACTCATTCGATTGGAAATTCCAAGGGTATAGTGCTCTTTTTAATAGTAAAAAGTGATTGGGGGTGACTGACCCCCATCTTATGACCACCATTTCCCCAAACATATCCAACCAAAATTTTGAGATAGCGATTTTGTTCAACGTAGCTTAAAGTTTTGGAAATTAGGTCTTTGAGGATGGCAACCCCCCACGCAACACCCCTCAGGGCAAGGGTTACAAGTTATGCCCTGGGGGCATGTAAGGTTTATATAGATAGCATTGTCGTAGAAACTTCTAAAAGGGCTCATTCAATTGGAAATTGAAAGGGCTAGTGCCCTTTTTAATAATCGAAAGTTATTGGAGGTCAACTAACCCCCCCCCCTTATAGTAGATAATAGACAGCTATTTTTTCAACGTAGTTCAAAGTTCTGGAAATTATGTCTTTAGGGATGACAAGCTCCCGCAGCCCTCAGGGCAAGCGTTGTAAGTTATGTCCTGGGGGAATATAAGGTTTCTTATAGAAAGGGTTGTTGTAGGAACTTCAAAAAGTGATCATTCGATTGGAAATTGAAAGGGCTAGTGCCCTTTGTAATAGAAGGAAGTGATTGGAGGGCAACTGACCCCCCTTTTATGCCCACCATGTCCCCAAACACTTCCAATGAAAATTTGGAGATAGCCATTTTTTTCACCTTCTACCTAGGCGCAATCTACAAATTAACCTCTTTGCAAACGTGCCAACGCTGCTAATTTGAATTTCAATACCTAGTTGGAATTTCTTTCGTAAACGGGTAGAAATCAGAATTTTTTAACGTTTAAATTATAAAACTTATGGGATATTCCAACGAAAGTTACTTAGCCCCTTCCATAAGATTGGGTTGTTTAAAAGATCTTTATCGCGAACTAGCACCCCTCCTCCACTAGCTTCAACAAATTTTCAATTAATTACCCAATACATTTTCTTTTGTTTAATGGCCCACTCGTCCTCTGGTGATTGACTTATTGGATTGGCTAAATGTCGCATCCAAGAAATTGACTTAATAGCCGATTTAATAAGTGCAATCAGGGATGTGTCAAAACAATCTTTCCTACCCAGTTTCTCAAAAACCTCTATCAATTGCTTCTTATTACTCGAGTCCTTTTGTGCACGTGCAAAAGAGACAGTAATGGCTTCATTTTCTTTTAACACAATTCGAATTCAATGGATCGTACACATCCGTGAATTTGGCTTCGCAATCTAACCATATCTTGTCCCTCTATAAGAACAAATTCTGAAAATTCTTGAACTGTAAGATGGCATTGTCACCCGCATCCGTCTCCACAGATCGATACCCATGACACTCGTTTGGTCTCAAATGGTAGTTTAACTTTAATTATGTACGGAAACCCAATATACACATAGGACAATCTTGACGTGAAGTGTACTTCTTCCCTTCACTTAAAACACGACTAATGTATATAATAGGAAAAAGTTTTCAATTGAACTGGGTTTACTTACAGGCTCCTAAAGAAGCCATACCCAGTGTATCACCGATTCAATAAATGGGGTCCTCACTGAATATATTACCCCCTTTTATTTATACGTTCTCCCTCCTCAAATTCTGCGTCATATTGTAAAAAAGTAACAAAAATCTTTAAATGCCCATTGTCCCTCTCGAAAATATCTCTTCCTTTAAGTGTTACTGGATATTTCCCATTTAAACAACAGTTAAAATCTGCTTTAGGAAACTTTGCCCCCTTCCTAGGCCAATTAACGGCCAAATCATCCAAATTTTTCTTACTTACACCATTCTCCTCCCGGGGTTTGTGATCTGGTATCAGGAATGCGTCTTTGAAGAACTGTAGTCATGTATTGAAACAAATTTGTTGTACACCCTTATACCCCTTTAAGTTTTGATTATACTTAAACTTTAATGCTCCCCTTCCCCCTCCCACCTCTTAGAATAAAATATTTTTTCAATTTACTCACATTAAAATCTAAATTTTTAATAAATAGCACTACTGACCTTCTTCCCCTCTCACTATAGTTATCTAATTTAGTTACAATGTTATCAATCAAACCCAAAAATGCACCCTCAAAACTGTGCAGGTTCGGGTGAAGTGTTTGAATTTGAATTTGTATATAATGCGGATTTATCTCACTCGACTTGTGGTTTAAATATATAATTTTTTGTGATATGGACGCCTTAATGCTATCCCTCCCACCTACTCCAGCATATGTCTTTCAAGAAGGGTTCGAATCATTCCCACATAGGAGAGAACGATGTCTGTAGGACCAGTAAAAATAATACCCACCATAAGGGAGTTAAAAGGGTTCCCAAAGTCCACCCTATAAATACATAAATTGTGCAAGGCACAGTTCATCAGGAAAATTCATTTAAGACAGGGGGTGCTATGGGATTTTCATTTACCGAGACACTACAATATTATGCCATTCCCCCTATTCTTCAATTTTCTCAGGGTCAATCTGAGCAGTTAGGGGATGGCCGTTATCTGGTCTACTGCTTACCTCTCGATTTTTTTGGCAATAAGTGATAATCAACCCATTTTTTGTCCTAGTCAAGCCCAAGTTCATTCACAAATGTGTCTAAATCAAAATTAGGGGGAGTTATAGCATCCGCATCACGAAACCAGTCCTTCAGTAGGTTATCGAGCCAATCTTGTCTGTTGCTATTGGGGACTGGAACAAGTGACATTCCCCGACTTTCCTCGGTGAAAGTTGGGCGCAGTTTTTCTGGATATGAACTTTTATCTGTCGGCAATGTCTCATTACTCTTTGCCTTTTGGGAATTACAAATTGCTTAACAATACCTTTAATCCAAATTTACTGATATTGCGAATGTTGAGAAGAATTTAAGACAAGTGTGGTTTTTTGAAACTGATGATGAGATACCTTTAGAAATCCATGATTCGGTAAAGAATTTTGTTTTCCCCTGCATGAACAGACCGGTTTCTAAGGACTCACTGTCCATATAATCTTTCTTTGGTAGGGGTTGGGGGTATGCACTGGAAACCTTCAAAACAAAAATTAATTGCCAACCTTCGTCCAAAACAGAATAGTATTGTACACCACAATCTTTTGATATGGATGCTAGCCAACGGTTTCAAGATCACAAATATTGGTAAAGCCCTCCAATTCGACGAAAAACCCTACATGAAAACTTTTATTGACACTTTTGTCAGTAAATGTTGTGACGAAGGTTGAAAGAAAATCTTTAAGGTAACTTTAAATTCAACCTTTGGTAAAATGTTGGAGAGCGTGCTTAATAAGAGTCGTTGTGACGGTGTAAGCAACCCCAAAAATGTGCTCAAATCATTGCCGATCTGAAATTTACATTATTTACCATCATAGACTTGAATGTGGTCCTTTTACGTGGAAAATAAGAGAAATGTTGTCGAAAAACGTTGCTGCTCGCAGTACCAATTTAGATATTTCAGAAAACTCATGCTGACATTTTATTACCATGTTTGTAGGCTCAAATGGCCGGGGGAGGGACACGTTCTAATGTATTATGGGTACAAGGATTCACTCCTGCTAAAATTTAAAACAGAAAATCAATCAGATGAATTTGGAAATAGTAAGCACATAAGCCCTCCAATGGACTTTACCAATTGGATCGAGTCCAGTTACCCGGAGCTAGTAAATCAAAGGGCCCTAAATAAACTTTCATTTCTAATATCTGAGACGGAGATTGCCTTGATTTACCACGGTTTGCTTGCAGGTCCGAAGATGTATTGTGTGCCAACGCAAAATGAGTAAATCAAAAAGTCTGCAAGGGGGTACCTTTACAGTATGTGAAGGAGAATTTCGACATGAGTATTTATAGAAACTGTGTAGAAAGTGGTCTAGTTCAAAGAGCAAAAGTTATGATATTCCGCTCTTCAAAATGTAAAAACTAAATGGTTAGAGTCGAGAAAAATGCCATGTCAGTCATGTCTATGTGTATGCGGAAGGTGTAAAGGTACTACTCCATGGATATTACCTTACTTGCGGAACGAAATGGATTTGTACAATACATACAGCATCTTGGTCTGGAGAAAATCAATTAAATTCAATTATAGGCGGGAGGTGGGTTCTTTTTCCAATCTCACCATTGTTTTTCTTAAGTCCAAGTTCTGTTCTGGGCACAAGACACGGCTATCTTTGCTGCTTTTTATATGCTAGTTTTTTTTCATTAATTGTACGAGAAATGTTTAATATTGTTGTGTTTTTATGTATTTTTAAATGTTTTTTTGTGTATGTAAACATATTTAGTACTGCAAATGATTTAATTTAACTCATATGTTATGCTGTTGCTTCAGTAAAATACAATTTTGCATTCTATTGTTATGATTCTCTTATTTTAGGACATTTTTCAATATAAAGAGTGGTGAAAAGTTTTTTTGCAGTACAGTTTTTTTTAAAGTCAAAGATAGGTGAAGGAGAAATAGAATGTTCTCTATGTTTCAAATTTTTCCTTAGAAGAGAAAAAAAGTTACACGTAAATTCTGAATCTTCCCAAAGAAGAGAAAAGAATTACATTTCTGTCATGAATTTTTCCAAAGAAGAGAAAAAAGTTTCATTTCTGTTCTGATTTTTCCCAAACAAGAGAAAAGAGTTACACTTCTGTTCTGATTTTTCCCGAAGAAGAGAAAAAGTTCAACTCCTATTCTGAATTTTCCTCGAAGCAGAAAAAATTTAAAACTTTCTAATCTGAAGTTTACAAAAGAAGAGAAAAAGTTCAAATTCTGTTCTGAATTTTGTTGCCGGGTAACCTGTTCCGATATCAAACACGATTGATATGCGTTGATCGGGCACCTGGTAGCCATGTATTGGATACCCGGTCATGTTTTTTCTCATTCAATAACCCATACGAATTCCGATACGTCGGGGTAGTATCATTGGAATTTTTTTTATTCGGACACGTCTCTACTGTTGCCATCTATTAATTTACAGTCATAGATGGCAATAAGTGCTGTCACAGCACAGATGCGTGTTTTGTGTTACAGATTGCAACACAAAGGATTTTAACTTATAGGTTTAATTAGACTAACGGCTTTCAAGCTAGGTTTGTTTGGGCTCACTAATCGTGTCTCTAAGCTTACGAGTCATGAAGTCCCAAAGATATTTTAACATCAATTTCAAAAAATCATCCTTTTCACCCCTTCTTATCAACAGTGGCACTGTCCGGAAAATCTGGATCAGAAGGATTGTTAAATATTTTGTAATACCCACAGGGCAAAGAGCAGTGGGACATTGCCGACGGATAAAGGGAGTTCTTATCCAGAAAAACTGATTCGGACTTTTCACCGGTGCGTTGCTCAGTCCGGTCAGTTTCCAGGATACCATCCACGTGAAAAAAACCTTCCTTCATAGAACTTTCTTGAAATAAGTGCTGACCCACGTCGGTGAATTAAATCCATCGCCAGATGAGGATTTAAAAAATAATACCCCAAATCCAACCCAAATTCTTCATGGGTTATATCTGTCTTTTGACATACAATATTCAACAACGTCAATACATCGCTTGCCAGGTATATTTTACATTCTCCGTTTTTACAAACTCCCCTTGCCCATACTTTTTTAGCAAGTTCATAGTCGGCAGGGGTGCATTGATGATCGTGAAGTAAATGAAAAATTTTTCAATGGGCGGCACTTTTTCCTCACAAAGTCTCGAAGTATGCTTGTACTACTCATACGTATATATGCCTTTACACGTTAACTAATCATATATTTAGGCATCTAGAAAGGGGTGTTTCAGGGGTGTTAAACTATTAAAATATTCGCATTTCTGTAATTTAATTAATTGACTTTGGGATTTGGGGGAAAATTATAGGAATCTAAAAAGTTGATTTTATTCAAGCACGTATCACCATTATCTATTGTTTTCCATTTGAAATCTAATAGTAGCAGCTTCTTAGATGATATGGGTATTGTACTATAAGAAAAACAATGTCCCATGTGCCATCTACAGCTTCACCTCTCTGCAAACGTGCCAATACTGGTAATATGAAATTTAAATTATAGTTGGAATTTTGTATGTAAACTGGTAGAAAGTATTGTTGTTCAGCAGTAGAATTTTAAGATTTATGGGCCAGACCAGGAAAGCTACTCCCCCCCCCCCCCCCCCGATAGAATTGGGTTGATTAAATGTTAATGATCGCATATTGGCAAGCATCGCCCACTATCCTCAACAAATTTCCAATTACACACCCAACACATTTCTTATCTTTAATGGCCAGCTCACCCTCTGATGATATGCTCATTTGATAGGCTGTATTGTCCAACCGTGAAATTGACTAATTGGAAGTTCTAATAAGTGCAATTATGGCTTAGCCAAACACAATCCTCCCCACCCTATGTCTCTAAGTGTTACTGGATGTTGCCCATTTAAACAGTTAAAATATACTTTTAGAAGCTCTGCCCCCTCTACAGACCCATTACCTGCCAAATTGTCCAAATAGGTCTTACTGACACCATTCTCCGACCAGGATTTGTATGCTGCTATAATAAATACGCATTTGAAGCATTTTGGTCCTGTGTCGAAACAAATTTGTTTTACACCCTTATGCCCTTTCAATCTGAATCGTAATGTAAAATCTTATGATTCCCCCTTCCCCCCTCCCAGCTCTTAAAATAGAATCCTTTTCAAATTTACTTTCATTTAAATATAAATTATCAATGAATAACAGCACTGACCCTCACGTTATCTAATTTAGTAATAATAATATAAATCCAGCCCCAAAATGCAACCTCAAAATTCTACAGGTCCGGGTGAAGTGGTTGCATTTTAGTTTGTATATAATGCGATTACACCTCACCCAATATTTCGTTTAAATAAAAAAAAAAAACTTTGCAAGACGGACGTGTTAATGCTATCCCTCCCACCCTATTCCCGAATCAGTGTTCAAGAAGGGCTCGAATCTTGCCCACATAGAATAGGACTATGTCTTTAGGATTCATAAAAGTACTAACCGACATAAGTGAGATAAAAGGGTCACCAAACTCAGCCCTTTCAACATTTAATTTGCACAAGGCAAGGAGTTCGACATGTAAAACTCTGGTAATACAGGGGAAGCTACGGGATCGTCATATCCCACGCCACCACCACATTATTTCACTCCCCCTGATCCTCCTCCTTCTCACTGTCACCATGAGCTCTTGGAGGGATGGTGGCCTCTATCGGATCTGCTTCTTGTCTCTCGATTGTGTCGGGCGATACGTGATAATCCACCCATTCGTAGTCCCTGTCAAGCCCGAATTCATTCAGAAAGCTGTCTTAATAAAAGTAGGGGAAGTTATAGTATGATTTTTATCTCAAAAGTATATATTATTTTCATCGTGTTAAGAAACCTATAATTTTTTGGGGCTAGGGCCCTCAAAACCCCAACAAGAACTAAATAGAGGGTTCTAAAAGTCCAAGTTATTTTCCCTTTGATATAGTTTGATTTTAATATGGAAAAGACTAAATTATTTTAGCAGTATTAAAAACCTATAACTCTTTTTTTAATATAAACCCCGGAACTGTCGAAAAGGGGATGGGGCGCTCCAATAGCCCCAGTTATTTTTCATTTGAAATGGTTTGGTTCTATTAGCTTGAAAACAAATATATTATCTTAGAAGTGTTGAAAAACCTCTACCTGTTTAAGGAGTGGTAGGATTCTCGAACAAGTTTCCCCCGACATCATGAGCCTATAGAGCCTATAGGCTCAGCTATAAGAGCCTATAGCTTAGCTTTTAGGAGGAGCAGAGCTCTCGAACAAGAGGGCCCCAAAACTATGATAATAACCTGCAGCTTTAGTTTTAGGATGGTCAGAACTCTCGAATAAGGGGGGAGGGGATCAATATCATGTTGAGTAACCTCTAAATTTATTTTTAGGAGGGTCCTGGGACCTCAAATAAATGCCCGTCCAACCGATATCCTATTATCTGGGTGAATTTATTGTTACTTTTCAACCTCCTGCCTTTTGTATAACCCCAACATTAGAACGTTAATTTTTTTCACTAAGACACCATTCACATAGTAAATACATTACACATAATAACCTTTGAACTTCTATATTCTTTCTTAAAAATATTGAGGGCGAAATTTCATTATAACTCTCAATAACTGCGATTTTCTTACGAGAGAAATGTCATTAATGCCGTCCATTTTCATGGCGGCCAGTGAAGGTCCTATCTCCACGCTTTGAATGCTGTGACCAGTATATGAAGGTCCAACATCCCTATCTTGCATGATTTCCTTTGTATCGCCATTTCACATACCTTCGTTTTTTCAGGGGGGGGGGGACCCCTTCTTGACTAGTGTTTTCCTGAAATAAAGACTAAATTATATTTTTCCAAATAATTGACCCTCAAAATCAGAATTTCAGCAAATATTGTGTCCTCCTTGAAGACTAGAATAGTTTATGGCCACTGCTCCCCATCCTATCTCAACGGGCCCACACGTAGGCAAAAATAAGGTACTGATATGAGACTATGGAACGAATCATAGACAGTGCGCCAGCGCTGCCTAAGTAAAGAACGATGCAGGCACAAATGATTTTTTCTCCATACCCGGGCACTTCGTAACGAAGGAGTTGTGAAAGAAACTTCGAAAAGGGCTCATTCGATTGCAAATTGGAGTGGCTAGTGCCCTTTTAAATAGTCGAAAGTTATTGGAGGGCAACTAGCTCCCCCCCCCCTCGCCCACGCCCATCATTCCCTAAAACACATCCAATCAAAATTTTGAGATAGTCATTTTGTTCAGTGTGGTTGATTTTTAGATAGAAAATATGTTTTTGAGGAGGATACTCCCCCACATAACTCGGGCAAGGGTTTTATGTAATACCCTGAGGGCATATAAGAACGATGTACTATTTATTATTTTTTCCTTTAGAGCAGGGAACTTCACATGGTAGGGGTCGTCGTAGAAACTTTAAAAGGGGCTCATTCGATTGGAAATTGAGAGTTTTAGTGCCCTTTTTAATAGTCGAAAGTGATTGGAGGGCAACTAGCCCCTCCCCCACACCCATCATTCCCCCAAACACATCCAATCAAAATTTTGAGATAGCTATTTCATTCAGCGTAGTTGATTTTTTGATAGAAAATATGTTTTTGAGGAGGAGACTCCCTCACAACCCTCAGGGCAAGGGTTTTAATTTATGCCTTGGGGGCCTATAAGGTTTTTATGGAAGGCGTTGTCGTAGAACTTCAAAACAGGATCATTCGATTGGAAATTCAAAGGGCTAGTACCCTTTTTAATAGTCGAAAATGATTGGAGGGCAACAAGCCCCCCCCCCCACGCCCATCATTCCTCCAAACACATCCAATCGAAATTTTGAGATAGCCATTTTATTCTCTGTAATTGATTTTCAAATAGGAAATATGTTTTTGAGGAGGACACTCCCCCACAACCCTCAGTGCAAGGGTTTTCAGTTATACCTCGGGGGCATAGCATATAAGGTTTCATAGAAGGTGTTGTCAAAGAAACCTGAAAAAAGGCTCTTTTGATTGGAAATTCAAAGGGCTAGTTTCCTTTATAATAGTCGAAAGTGATTGGAGGGAAACTGGCCCCTCCCACTCCCAAAATTTCCCCAAACACATCCAATCAAAATTTTGAGATAGCCATTTTGTTCTGCGTCGTTGATTTCCAGATAGAAAATATATTTTTGAGGAGGACATGCCCCCATAACCCTCAGGACAAGGGTTTTAAGTTACACCCTGGGGGCTTACAAGGTTTTCATAGAAGGTGTTGTCGTAGAAACTTCAAAACAGGGTCTTTCGATTGAAAGTTTGAAAGGGCTAGTGGCCATTTTAATAGTCGAAAGTGATTGGATGGCAAATAGCCCCCCCCCACGCCCACCATTTCCCCAAAGACATCCAATCAAAACTTTGAGGTAGCCATTTTGTTTAGCGTCGTTGATTTCCAGATAGAAAATATGTTTTCTCGGTGGACATTCCCCCATAACCCTCAAGGCAAGGGTTTTAACTTAAGCCCTGGTGGCTTATATGGTTTTTATAGAAGGCGTTGTCGTAGAAACTTTAAAACATGTTCATTCGATTGGAAATTTGAAAGTGCTAGTGCCCTTTTTACTAGTCGAAAGTTAATGGATGTCAACTAGCCCCCCCCCCCATGCCCATCATTCCCCCAAACATATCCAATCAAAATTTTGAGATAGCAGTTTTGTTCAGCGTAGGCTAGTTCATATCCAGATAGAACATATATTTTTGAGGAGGACACTCCCCCACAACCCTCAGGATAAGGGTTTTAAGTTATGCTCTGGGGGCATATAATATTTTTTAGAGAAGGTATTGTTGTAGAAACTTCAAAAGGGGCCCATTCAATCGGAAATTCAAAGGGCTAGTGCCATTTTTAATGGTCAAAGGTGATTGGAGGGCAAGTGGCCCCCCCTCCCCACCCATCATTCCCCCAAACACATCAAATCAAAATTTTGAGTTAGCCATTTTGTTCAACGTAGTTGATTTTCAGACAGAACATGTTATTTTCAGAAGGACACTCACCCGAAACCCTCAGGACAAGGGTTTTAAGTCATGCCCTGGGGGCATATAAGGTTTTTATAGAAGTTGTTGTCGTAGAAACTTCAAAAAAGGCTCATTCGATTGTAAATTTAAAGGATCTTTCCCCTTTTTAATAGTCGTAAGTGATTGGAGGGCAACTAGCCCCCCCCCCACGCCCATCATTCCCCAAACACATCCAATCAAAATTTTAAGATAGCCATTTTTTTCAAAGTAAGTGATTTCCAGATAGAAAATATGTTTTTGAGGAGGACACTCCCCCACAACCCTCAGGACAAGGGTTTTAATTTATGCCCTGGGGCATATAAGGTTTTTATAGAAGGTGTTGTCGTAGAAACTTCAAAAAAAGCTCATTCAATTGGAAATTTAAAGTGCTAGTGCTCTTTTTAACAGTTGAAAGTGATCGGAGGGCAACTAGCCCCCCCCCATGCCCATCATTCCCCCAAACACATCCAATAAAAATTTTGAGATAGCCATTTTGTTCAGCGTAGTAGATTTCCAGATAGATAATATATTTTTGAGGAGGATACTCCCCCACAGCCCTCAGAGCAAGGGTTTAAGTTATACCCTGGGGGTGTATAAGGTTTTTATAGAAGGCGATGTCGTAGAAACTTCAAAAAAGGGCTCATTCGATTAGTAATATTTTTTGTTGTTGTTGTTGATTAGACCAGAGTAATTCGTATCAAAGCTTTGTCATGGGAACTTCGAAAGGGGCTTATTCGATTGAAAAGCGAAAGGGCTGATGCCCTTTTTAATAGTCGAAAGTGATTGGAGGCTAACTAATCCCCGTTCCACTCCCAGCCTCCCACGCCCACCCTTCCATTTGCCCATAATGTTTAAAAACTAAATGTTGCCTTAAGATTAAATAAAATGCACTGTGATAATGCCAATTTCCTATAAGGCATCTCAGCAGTATCAGAAGAACGACTGAGGGTATTATGTTCAAACTTTTGGGGCTACTTCTGCTTTTGAAATTTAACCAAATCAAAATAGTGTAAGTGTATCCAAGCTATCAAAGAAAGTAAACAGATTTTTTTGCGAATGGTGTCAAGTTTTTCATTTCAGGTCGACTAGAGGAGGTATGAAAGCAAATTAAACACTACTATTTGTTCCAGATTTTTAAAAGGGTGTATGTTGTTAAAAATTGCTTAAAATTTTTCTCCAGCATAGAAATAGCAGGCCAAACTATGAAGTCTTCAAAAAAGAAAAGATTTAAAGTGTTATTTTCTTTTTCCGTGAAAAAACTACGTCAATATAAAACGAACAGAAATTAATTAAAAAAACTTTTTCCACAAAATAAGTTTTTCAAAGAAAAGTAAAGAACTCCATTAAACAAAAAATGCGCAAAAATAAAATCAAATAATCTACCAAGCATGAAACTACCCCAAATCAGCATCGATAAATAAATGAAACCCAAAATGAACAGAAATTAAAATAAATAACCGAGTCAAATTCAAAACGAGCAGAAATTAAGAGAAGTTGGGCACAAAACCCCTTTGCCTTCCCAAGGCCAGAAAAAAATTTGTACTTTACTGAAAAAATACAAGTGATTTTGCATTGTCAGTTTAATATACATATACTGATATTTAGTAATCAAAATGTTAATATTATTTGATTTATTAAAGTTATAAAAGTAAAAACATTTACATTTTTTAAAACGTCCTTCCCCCCCCCCCCAAACAAACACAACTTAAAATTTACGTCAATATTTACGTCCTTTTCCCCATAAACAAAATTTGAATTTCTCCCCTGACCATCTCCCCGTCCTTATTTAACACTAGTTGAAAGCACCAAATCTCTCATCAAGTTATTGTTTAGGTGTTGAAGATGTTGCATTTTTAAAACCTGAATACATACAATCTCTTTTGATCCTCGGTCAATTTTCTCTCGCTCCTTCCCTTCCTTACACTCCCTGAAAATTTCAAGCTAATTCCCCAATCTGTCCCAAGACTGCAAATAGTCACATTTTGATAGCCTGGCAGCATTTAACGTCTTTCTTTTACCTTGTCACTTAAGTGTGCAAACATTATAAATCCCACAGGTGTCTATGTTCCAAATATGTCTGGTTGGTAGGATGAATGAAGCACCTTCTGCTCTCAAAGGCTCGAAAAGAAGGGGGAGGGTTTCTAACAGCTCCCCTAGTTTCCGAAAATGTGTATTTGTTCCTTCCGTTCTTCCTCCCCAGCATTAAATTTGTGATCAACTTGATTCAGTCTCCCCCAATCCTTTCCCCAACAGTAATGGTAAGTTTCAACTTAATCCCCCAAGCCGCTCCCGAGATATGGTAGATTTGCTTCTCTCATGACATCTCACAGTGTCATTTAGTTCAACTCTGCCCCCTTCCCAAAGTGAAACTTTGAGGTAAACTTGACTCTACCTCTCAAAACTACCTGAATGTTTTAAATACTCTGCGTAAGATGTTCCCTAAATATTGTATATACACGGTTTTGATAACCTGGCAATAAATGGTTTCTTTGGATTTATCTCTCTAGTTACGGTACAAGTCCACTCTGAAACTAGCAATTTTGCAACAAAGATGCAGCTGCAACTTGCACCAAAATGACAAGATACCTATATCATTTCGTTCCTACAGTCAGATCTCTCCATTCAGCGAAGCATATTTCTTAGTCTTTTTCTTAGAGCAGGATCTAAGCTAGCTTCAAAAACAAACAAAGTACAATTGCCCTGCTTGGTCGATTGTCATCCAATTTTAACCGTATTTTTCATCTAAAAAATTGCATATACCGAATTTTAAGATTTGATTCGGTAAATGGACTGAACTAAATTTATTTCAATGAAAAAAATTGAATGAAAAAAACTGAAAAAACATAAATGTTTTTAATTTTACAACTCTAATAGATCAAATAATATTAGCATTTTGATTACTAAATATCAGTATATGTATATTAAACTGACAATACACATTCATTTGTATTTTTTTCAGTAAAGTGCAAATTTTGTCCCGGCCTTGGGAAGGCATAGGGGTTTTGAGCCAAACTTATGTTAAGTTCTGCTCGTTTTGAGTTTGACTTGGTTATTTATTGTAATTTCTGTTCGTTTTGGGTTTCATTTATGTATTGATGCTGACTTGTGGTAGTTTCACGCTTGGTGGATTATTTGAATTTAGTTTTGCTCATTTTTTGTTTAATGGAGTTCTTTACTTTTCTTTGAAAAACTTATTTTGTGGAAAATTTTTTTTAATTAATTTCTTTCGTTTTATATTGACATAGTCTTTTCAGGGAAAATGGAAAATAAAATTAAATCTTTTGTTTTTTTAAGACTCTATAGTTTGGTCTGCTATTTGTACGCTGGAGAAAAATATGCCAAAATATTGGCATACACCCTTTTAAAAATCTGGACCCAAATAGTAGTGTTTAAATTAGTTCATACCTCCTCTAGTTGACCTGAAATGGAAAACTTTATACCATTCGCAAAAATCTGTTTACTTTCTTTAATAGCTTGGATACACTTACACTATTTTGATTTGGTTAATTTTTAAGAGCAGAAGTAGCCCCAAAAGTTTGAACATAATACCTTCAGTTGTTCTTAGGATACTACTGAGTTGCCTTATTGGGAATTAGAATTAAAACAGTGCATTTTGATTTAATATTAAGGCAACATTTAGTTTTTAAACATAATGGGCAAATGGGAGGGTGGGCGTGGGAGGGGGATTAGTTGCCCTCCAATCATTTTCGACTATTAAAAAGGGCACCAGCCCTTTCTATTTTCAATCGAATGAGCCCTTTTCGAAGTTCCCACGAAAACTCTTTTTATTCTAAGTGCCCTGGTCTAAACAACAACAACAACAAAAAATCTCACATTATACCCACATCGATCTTTGCTATAAAAATTTCAAGCCTTACAATCACTTTTGACTATTAAAAAGGGCACTAGACCTTTCAATTTCCAATCGAGTGAGCCCTTTTTGAAACGACAACGCTTTCCTTATATGCCCCCAGGGCATAAATTAAAGCCCTTACTCTAAGGGCTGTTAGATTGGTTGTCATCCTCTAGGACCTAATTTCCAGAACTTTCAACTACGTTAAACAAAATGGCTATCTCAAAATTTTGATTGAATATGTTTGGGGAAATGGTGGGCGTGAGAGGGGTGTTAGTCGCTCTTCAATCACTTTCAACTAATAAAAATGGCGCTAACCCTTTCAATTTCAAATCAAATGAGCTCTTTTTAAGTTTCTACGACAAAACTTTAAATAAAAACCTTATATGCCCAAAAAGGCTATCTGAAAATTTTGATTTGGTGTGTTTGGAGGAATGGTGGGCCTGAGAGGGGGATTAGTTACCCTCCAATCTCTTTCGACTATTGAAAAGGGCACTCCTTTCAATTTCCAATTGAATGAGCCCCTTTTGAAGTTTTACGACAGCTCTATCTATAAAAACCTTAAATACCCCCAGGCATAACTTAAAACCTTTGCCCTGGGGGCTCTGGGGGGTTTGTCATCCTTAAATACATAAAATCCAGAACTTTCAACTACGTTGAACAAAATATCTATCTCTAAACTTTGATTGAATTTTTGGGGGAATTAGTGGGCGTGAAAGGGGGGTTTATTACTCTCCACTCATTTTCAACTATTAGAAAGGACAATTTCAATTTCCAATCAAATGAGCCCTTTTTGAAATTTCTACAACAACTTTCTATATAAACCTTATATACCCCCAGGATATAACTTACAACCCTTGCACTGAGGGCTCTGAGGGGGTTATCATCCTAAGAGACCTAATTTCCAGAACTTTCAACTACGTTGAACGAAATGGATATCTCACATTTCTGATTGGATGCGTTCGGGAAAATGGTGGGCGTTAGCCGCTCTCCAATCATTTTCAACTATTGAAAAAAACACTGGCCATTTCAATTTCCAATTCAATGAGCCCTTCTGAAGTTTCTATGACAACGTTTTCAATAAAAAACTTGTATGTCCCCAGGGCATAACTTACAACCCTTGTCCTGAGGGCTGTGGGGGGCAGTCATCCTTAAAGACCTAATTTCCAAAACTTTCAACTACGTTGAATAAAATGACTATCTAAAAATTTTGATTGGATGTGTTTGGGGAAAAGGTGGGCGTGAGAAGGGTGTTAGTTGCCCTCCAATCACTTTCGACTATTAAAAAGGGCACTAGCCCTTTGAATTTCCAATCGAATTATCCCCTTTTCCAGTTTCTACAACAAAGAATTCAATAAAAACCTTATATACCCCCAAGTAATAACTTATAACCCTTGCCCTGAAGACTGTGGGGGAAGTGTCCTGCTCAAAGGTATCATTTCCTGAGCCTTGAACTGCGTAGAACAAAATGGCTATCTCAAAATTTGTATTGGATGTGTTTGGAGAAATGGTGGGCGTTGAAGGGGTGAAAGTTGCCTTCCAATCACTTTCTACTCTTAAAAAGGGCACTAGCCATTTCAATTTCCAATCGAATGAGCCCTTTTTGAAGTTTCTACGACAACGCATTCTATAAGAACCTTATATGCTCAAGGTTATAACTTACAACCCTCGCCCCGAGTGCTGTGGGGGGTTGTCATCCTCAAAGACCTAATTTCCAGAATTTAAAACGACGTTGAATAAAATTGCTATCTCAAAATTTTGATTAGATGTGTTTGGGGAAAAGATGGGCGTGATAGGTGGGTTAGTTGCCCTCCAATCACTTTTGAATAATAAAAAGGGCACTAGCCCTTTGAATTTTTAATTGAATGAGCCTTTTTTGAATTTTCTACGACAACACCTTCTATAAAAACCTTATTTACCCCCAGGGTATAACTTACAACCCCTGCCCTGAGGGCTGTGGGGGAGTGTCCTCCTCAAAACATAATTTATATTTGGAAATCAACTACGCTGAACAAAATGGCTATTTCAAAATTTTGATTGGATGTATTTCGAGAAATGGTGGGCATGGAAGGGGTGTTAGTCGCCTTCTAATCATTTTTGACTATTAAAAAGGCACAAGCCACTCCAATTTCCAATTGAATGAGCCCTTTTTGAAGTTTTTTCGACAACTTCTTCGATACGAAGTGCACTGCTCTAAAGTAAAAAAAAAAATAATACATTTTGCCAACATCGTTTTTATATGCCCCCAGGGCATAATTTAAAACCCTTGCCCTGAGGGTTGTGGGGGAGTGTCCTCCTCAAAAACATATTTTCTATCAGGAAATAAACTACGCTGAACAAAATGGCTATCTCAAAATTTTGATTGGATATGTTTGGGGGAGTGATGAGCGTTGGGGGGGGGGGGGCTAGTTGCCCTCCAATCACTTTTGAATATTAAAAAGGCAACTAGCCAATCCAATCTCAAATCGAATGAGACCTTTTCAATGTTTCTACGACAACTCCTTCGATACGAAGTGCCCTGGTGTGGAAAAAAAGCCTAGATCGTTCTTTACTTAGGCAGTGCGATTGCGCTGCCTATGATATAACAAGCAGTTAATGGATTGAAGTCAGACGTCACCAATAGAGTAAATAAAATACTAATATCCTTTAATTGCGAAGATGATGCGTAGACCTATCAGTGCCGAAGAAAGAACGAGTAGTTTGAAGGGCTATGAGAACATTACCATGAAGTTGATTAAAAGTAAATGACGCGCACGAAAGAATTTAGAGAGACTGCAAATCAAGTAAGGGGCTAGTTGGGTTAGTTGTAGAACAATTTGTTTGATACATAAGCCTTCTCGCTTTATCATATGACTTAGAAAGTGGTTTCAAAAAAGAAGAAAAAGTTAGCACCCACATTTTAGGGCAAAAAGAAACGTAGGACTGAACTAAGCAATGGAACAGAAATTTTAAAAACTGATCTAGGAAAAATGTGTTTTCGTTTCCTCAAAATTTCAAGACTCCTTGAGATCGTCATATTAATTAGTACAATATGATGCTTGAATGAAAGGTTTTTATCGAGAAGAATACCGAGGAACAGGACATACCAATCCTTAAGTCTACTGAGAGAGCCCCTTGAAAGCTGGATATTAGTTAACTCAGGGCACGCCAGAGAAATACGGGACAAAATTAAAAAACTTGACTTAGCAACATTTAGGGCGAGGCAATTTGCATCGAACCAAAAAACGGCTCTCTCAAAAAAGGCAACTAATTTGGGAAGCATCTCAGACTCAGTTCCTACTACAGTACCAATGGTACTGTCATCAGCGAAAGCAACGAGGGTGTCCACATCCTGTGAAAGTGATGGATTTTTTTTAACATCGAAAGATTCAGGATGACATAGTTGACAGCTAACTGTAGGTTTCTGTTTCTTTAACGCAACTATAAGGTAATTAACTTAAATCAAAAACAGAAACGGTCCAAGAATAGAGCCTTGAGGAATACCAAACTCAACTCCAGACGAAAACCTGGAAAGGGAATCTACGTAGACAGTTCTACCTGACAAATAGGAATCTAACCAAGGACGAGCCTGTCCTCTCACACTATTGTGTGATAGCTTACACAGCAGAATCTCATGAGTTCTGCTCAAACAAGAGTCAAGCGCTGTGTGGAGAAAATTTAAAAGATTTACACATGCATGCTCCGTAGAATGTTTAGCTCTGAAGCCAAACTGAAAATCATGAAAAAATCTTTTAGTCTGTAGAAAAGCAAGTAGACGGGAAAGCATGGTCTTTTCAAAAATTTGGCTAAAAACAGACAGCAAAGATATAGGTAAATAATTGACTGGATCATTTCCTGGTCCACCTTTATGTAAAACAATTACTCTAGCTCGCTTAAGAGAACTGGAGAAAGTCCCATTTTCAAAAGAAAGATTAATAATCTTCGTCAGTGGAGAAATAATTGAAGGAAGAATGAACTTAACTACCATAGTTGGAATGCAGTCAGTGCAAGACGAAGAAGAGCTTTTCAAGATATTTACAATCCTGGCTACTTCATCCTCAGGAGCAGGATATAACACCATCGATTTGACACAAGTCAGATCAAGATAAGATTTGTAATCTGGTTGTGACTGCGAAGACCTGACTTAAGAAGCAGTGGTTTCCCAATATTAGCAAAATATGATGTAAATGCTTCTTGAACAGATGGAAAACCCTTAAAAACCACATCACCAACTACAAGACTTGAAGGGATAGATGAATCCGGAGAAGAACGTTTAAGGACGTAATTGATTATTTGCCAAGTTTTTCGAATATTCTTCCCACAATCCAATAATTTTTTTTAGAATAATAAAGGAATTTCGCCTTCTGGCATAAATAATTAAAAACCTTCCTGTAGAGTTTTGAACTACTGAAGACATGCAGCATTCAAAGATTGCTTTGCTGAATTAAAAGCTTTCCAAAAATAATTTTTTCTTCTCCAACTATTTGGAAGGCCAGGGGTCATTCATGGGTTAAGAGGAATAGATCTTTTTGACCTTGAAGAAGAGGGGGACAGAGCACATACGTCAAAAATAGACTTTCACTGACTCATAAAAGAAATCAAACTTTGAACAAAAATCATTATCCTGACCAAAAATATTTCATGTCTTCTCAGCTAAATGGGATCTAAGGCGGATCAATTCATTTCTGAATAGAACTAAAAAGAAGATGAAGCAGATGCTGAATTGTCCTTACTCAAAATTTTTTCAAAGTTAAAACTGGAAAGTTCAGTACAATGGTCTGAAGCATCACTCACTACAACAAAATTCTGAACCAAACTAAGAGATGAAAAAATATTATCAATTAAAGACGCTGACGTATCAGTTACACCTGTCGGAATACAGGCTGTTGATAACCCTAGCAGCGAGCATATCTTGAGAAAATCCACCGTAGTAGAGTACGCCTTATGAATTAGACTTAAGGTAAAGTATCCGATTATTACAAGGCCCAATCAAGTGAATTCTACACAGGCATAGGAACAATCAACCAACTATTCGTTTTAAGACAAACCCTTGAACACAGGGCAAAACATCAGAAACCGACAATGTTTCTATTCATAGATTTTATAACAGCTTTTGATTCTGTTCTTAGGGATGGAATATGTAAAATAATGACGGAGGATGGAATACCAGGTAAAATAGTCAGACTTATCAAAGCTTACTGCCAGCATACGCGAGCCCAAGTTCAGATCGGTGGGGAGCTTTCCTCAACGTTCCAAATGGATTTTTGTGTCCGACAGGGATGTATATTGTCTCCGCAATTTCGTAATCGACTGGATTATGACCAGAGCAATGACGTCCTTTTCAGGCGTTGAAGTAAGTCCCAATTTTGAGATCACCGATCTGGACTACACCGACGGTATTTGCTTATGAGCTGAATCTCGTTCATGCCATCGAAGGTGAATGAAGAATCCTCTCTGGTAGGTCTGAAGATAAGCTCCTCGAAGACAAAAGTCATGGTGTCTTGTATATCATCTTAAACCCCCCAATTTTACTAAAACAGTTACCCATAGACGAGATGCCTAAATTCAAGTACCTAGGCTCTCTGGTAGACCTAAAAGGAGGATTTATATCAGAAATTCAGTCGGGAATTGCTTCAGCACCTGGAGTCTTCACCCAGCTAAATCACTCTCTATGGAACCAAAAAAAAGTTCGTTTGAAGACAAGAATAAGAATATACCAGGCCCTTGTTCGGTTTGTCTTACTTTGTGGCTGTGAGACATGGACTTTGAAAGCATCCAAAATTCAAGCCCTCAACATATTTGACCATTCATATCTATGGAGATTCCTTGGCATTTAAACTCCGCGATCGAGTCAGCAATAATGAAAAATTTGCCATCAGTGTTTTGATTTGGCCAATATAATTAAACAAAGAATTAAACTCCAATGGCTCGGCCACACACTTCGTCGTCCACGCCAAATCTTCGTCCATAAAGACCTCAGCTGTACATCTTCTTCGGAATGGAAAAAACAACATGGGGGGGGGGGGCAGAAGAAAACGTGGCTCGCCTGCATCAAGGCTGACCTAGACCCAATTGGTGGCTTCAAGAAGCATAGACGAAGATGGGTAAAGTCCTGGCTCGAATTTAACAAGCAACTCGCGAACGGCCGATACTGGAAGCTGCTGCACGCCAGGGAGAGTTGAGATGCTTGAGTCCTGTTACAAGAAAAAGTAAGTAATAGAAAAATTTCCTTCTACGTTGATATATTAAAACTGTAGGAGAGCAGCGAAATAACTGAAACTAGATGAACCATAAACCTTGACTGGTATGGATATACAAGGAAACTTCAAGTACAGAACGTTTTTTGATCACAGAAAAAAAAACATTTTTAAGCCCTTCTTCCGCCCAACATACTGTTTTACGTCCCCTTGCACTGCCACTACACCTCAACAGTGCCCTAAAGCTTCAACTTTATAGCCAAATTGTTGCCAAAATATTGCATATGTGCTATTTCGAAGATCTTGATGCATGTGGTGTGTCTTGATTTGCCTCTCACCCCTCCAGGTCAAAATTTATTTGAAATCTACTTGAACCCCCCACCCGTCATTCCCTAAAAGTTGCAACTTGATTCCCCCAGTCATTCCTTATACATTGCAGATAAATTGAAGACTAAAGTATACATATTGACACATTTGGATTGACTTTCAGTCAGCAATTTACGTCTTTCCAGTATGCCTAGAGGCATAGCTAATAGACATTTCAACATTGAAAAAAAAATAAATACTTCAAAATTTGGTCACATATCATTGGACATATTGGTAGCTATGTAGCAGAAAAGAGCACGGAAGGGAGGCTAATTACCTTCACGTCACTCTTAGCCATGATAAATGCAAAAAACATCCAATTTCCCTCAAATGAGCCTCCTGTCAAGTCACTATAACCGCCTTTCTTTGAGAAGCGGCTAGGGGAAAAGTTGGCCCTTTTTTAGGCCCATTTAGGGGGAAACCAATATTTTTTTATACTTATCTTCGGTATTGTGGTCTTATTAGCCTAACACATAAGTACATAAGATTAGAATTAATGCGTATTTAATCTTGGACCACAGAACAACCCCTGAAAGTTTTGAGCTAATGTAACAACCAACACAAAATAGACCTGCCTTTTCCATTATAAAATTCATGGTTAAATAATTGAAATTTTGAATTATTTACGACCTTTCCCCAAGGGGCTGTGGGGTCTTATCATTCCTGGAAGCAAAGTTATTGGATATTTTGAATGTTTAGGATAAAAAAAACTATCTTGAATTCTTCGCCAAATGTCTTTGGGGATTACGGCGGAGGCAAGACGATATCCAGGATTTTTATTGTCTTTTTTTGCTACTTTTTGTGATGAGTTATATTTTTGGGTGGGATGGGAACTAAAAAATATTTTTATAAAAACGAAAAAATTGTTTAAGATTGTTTAATATTTTCATTAATTTTTACAAACCCGGCAAAAATTTCGAAATTCTCCACATTGAATACGGCCTTGCTTGGGGGCCAGCAAAAACGGGTACAAGAAGGGGGCTATTTGCCCTTTAATCAATTTTGAATTTTATAAAGAGCACTTAAATTTTCAATTTCCAATTGAATACGCCCCTTCCAAAGTTTCTACCAGTAACCCTTTGATATGAAGTGGCGTTTTTTTTTGTTTTTTTTTTAATAAAGTAATAGTACATTACTGATCTAATGCTCTTTACTTAGGCAACACTAGAGCGTTTGTTTTGAAAAGGAGATTTTCTGCATAACAAACAAGTCTTGGTGGCTGAATTTTTTCATTTAAGAAAAAATAACACTCCAAAGTACAAGTGTTTGCATCCAAATTTCACCGTGTTATCTTTTTATTGTTAGAATGGTTTAATCATCCAAGATAAACAAAGAATTGAGTTTTCTGAAAAATTCCAGAAAGTTCTATGCATAATTTCTAATTCCTATTGCATCAATTTAGTTTAGATCGTCTTCAATCCTTATTATCAAGAAAGTAATCAAATCACTTGTGGTAACGTCCACGTGGAGGGAAGATTTTCTACGAAAGACGAATTTTCCGAGAGAAAGAATTTTTTTTGGGGGGGAGGGGGGTTAATTTTCTGAAGGAATTCTTCAAATACTTTTATAGTTTAAATTACGTTGCAAACACGTGGGAGGAATTTTACTAACATTTACTTTCGTTCACATTCTTCCCATTTTTTGGATTGTAATTGTCCAACCACTCCCCATAGGTAAGTTAATAGCCCTAACCAAGTTATTTTTATTATTTAAACCTACCACTACTATTTTTCATGTGGGGAAAATTTTCCAGGGAAATAGTCGTCGGGCGATTTCCTGGGGAGGAATTTTCCACTGGAGGGGAAATGTTGGGGGGGCGGATTTTCTTAATACTTTTTATATAGGATGTGATCGTTATTAAAACGGAGGGCGGGAATTTTCTTTGGGAAGAAATTTTCATGTTGTAATTTCCCGAAAAAAACTTTCAGGAGATAATTTATAAAGGGGGGGGGGGTACTTGCAAAGAGTAAATTTTGTGGGGGAATATTTCTTTTCTTTTAAGATTGTAGCAATGTGTAACAGCTAATCTAGTCAAAAATAACAAAAAAAAAATAGTTGTTTCTAATGAAGCATAAATGACCATTAAAGCCTTTAGAAGAGCTGGGAGGCTGCATCCCTACTCCTGTTTGCGGTAGTTACTGTTTGTTTACGTTTGAACTGGATATCTATTTTAATTTCTGCTCATGCTGTGTTTTATTTATTCACTGATCCTAATTTCTTTTC